>JANBPT010001254.1:0-11697 GCA_027575765.1 Tieghemiomyces parasiticus | reverse complement strand
CGTGTCTACGTGTTAGGATGGGAGGTGGTGCCCCAGGTGTACTGCGTCTGTGACCTGGTTCGCGGCCTGGACTATCCGGCCATCCAACGGGGACTAGCCGCGTTGGCCAGCCATCACCTTTTTGCCGATATTAAATTGGCACCACCCACCATCCTCGGCACGCTAGACACTGATGAAGCCACGGATCGGGAGGATAGTGTGCACTCGGACCTGGAGTTACACCTTGCCCTTGACTCGGCCCGGCGCCTTAAAAGGTAACCCTTGTTAATCTCCCCTTGTGTCAGAGATGCGGACGCTGAACCAGCTCAATTCAATTCGGGGGCACCCAAGACTAACCTACGTGTCTTGCTCCTCATCTGAATTACACCACTGGTTGTCAGACTGATCCCTGCTACGTCCTATGGAGAGAGCGCCGAGCGGACTGAGTTCATCGTATTTGATCCAGAAAAGGTCAACTTCTCGTTTCACCTGAGCGTCCACCCCCTGATGTTGGATATTACCTCCAACCTAATGGGGTCGTCCGGTCGCAATATGCATGGTCCCCTGCCAGCCGCTCAGGCCACGCCCAGCCCTCAATCACTCACCCAGGGCACTCCAACCTCCTCTGTGGCTCCCTCCACCGCCGAAACTCGGAGCGGTGCTCCCAACGCGCCACCGACCCTCGTGGCGGTGCTCAACCACGTCAATGCTGTGCAGACGGTGCAGGTCCTGGTGCGCTACTATCTCCGGTCCACGCGGAGCCGATGGCAGCACTTTAGTTGGCTCAATTTTCTGCGGGAACCCCTCCATTTGCCTCAGCTCGGACCGGCAGCTACCGTTGACCCTAGCTGCTCAGGAACTCCGACGAGCCCACCCCAACTGGCATCAACACCGCCATCATCCTTACCCCCACCGCCGCGTGAACCCTCCCCAGACCCCGCCCCGGTACCCGTCTCGCCGTTTCCGTTCACCCGACCACTCCTCTGCTTTGTCATCTTCTTGCGGGTCATTAGCGAGCTCCTGTTGCGCGTGCTCAATTTCCAGTACCGCCGGTTCATGCTGAAGCGCTCCACAGCCATCGGCCAACAGCTGGACCTCCGCCTCCGCCAGATCTCCAACACGCCCTGGCACTACATTATGCTGCGGCGCAAGTTTTGGAACGACCCCTGCCGTCGCACTGCGCTCTACATCAATTTCTACAATCACCTATGGCAGATCATCGGCGACGTGTTCATTGGCCTGGTCGTCCGCCATCTGATCCTCCACCACGTCTCGGGAGCCGGATCCGCCTCGTCGCGCCTACCCGACCTAGCCGCCGCCCGTGTGCTTCACACCCGACTGCACTACTACGCCGTCACGTCTTTGGAGTCCATGATCGAGTGGCTGATGGGCTGGCCCGCCGGCATGAAGCTCAACCCGCAGCTCGACGAGTTCCTGGGCGAACTATTCCTGTGGCTGATCCGTCTCTGGACGCTCCTCATCCACCCGGCCCAGCCCACCACGCTTTCATTCGTCCGCCTGGTGGCCCGCTGTGGGATCTTGGGGGCTTCGTTCCAGGTCGCCCTCCTCTCCGATTATATATCGATCGTCACGCTCCACATTTACTGGTTCTACGCGGTCGCCGCCCGGATCTACCACTGGCAGCTGTCCACGCTACACTCCCTCCTCAATCTGTTCCGCGGTCGGCGCATTAACCCGCTACGGTCCCGCGTCGACTCGTGTAATTTCGAACTCGACCAGCTCCTGTTGGGTACGATCCTGCTGTCGCTCGTGCTATTCTTATTCCCCACCATCGCGGTCTACTACCTTACGTTCGCCGTCAGCCGCGTGGGTATCATCGTCATCCAGGGAGCCCTCGAGATGATATTAGCCGCCCTCAACCACTTCCCGTTCTTCGCCATCGTCCTGCGTTTCTTCCTGCCCCGACGGTTCCCTGGTGGGATTCGGCTGAGCTTGAGTCGTCCCGACACGTTCTGGCGGGACTCAACCCCGCTTCGGTACCGGCTCCGGCGGTCGCTGGCCGCTGCGGCCTACGTCGTCCGGCGGGGGTTCGGTCGAACGGTGCCCGTCGCCTCGACTCCTTGGCACGCCGAATGGTCGCCCTTATTCCGGCCAAGACGTTTCTCAGGACGTGGTGGTACGGTGAACCCGGACCAGGGGCCCGACCGCGTCGATCGTGAGCATGGGATATATGCCGATGGAGTGGTTACCGAGACCGACAGTAGGACCCGTCGACCTCGACGGTTCTCCCTACAATCTTACTTTGCGCGGGCCCCCCGGCGGAAGTCGCCGGTGGGCGATACATCTGGTTCTCTGTCTAGGGCACCGGATACGCCTTGTATTCGGGCCGCTTCGACCCTTTCCCTACCCACTATAGTAACACCGCCTCGCGGTACCCTCGTTTATCCGACAGAACGTCATTTATCACGCCGTGATCGCCGCCGTGCGTCCCGAGGGTCTACCGCCGGACCCCGGATGGTGTCACTGCTGGACGACGGAGGTCAAACTACATTGGCACCGACGCGGCGCCGGTCGGCCGTCTCTGATCAGATCGTCACCGTATACGGCCCGAACGACGTTACCGCGCTGATCCCCCGCAGCTTCCAACAGACGCCGATGACCACCACCACCACTGCACCGACCCTCGATCGTCCACGGCGGCTGCCGACGGTTACGGTGTATCTCAAGATTGAGAATAACCCGCTTCCCTTCTCAGGGGTGTTTTTCCAGTACTTCCAACTGTGGAAACAGCTCGGCGAGCACTACTTTTCGGTGTCCATCATGAAATCCTTCATCACGGGCGAACTCATCCGACCCGTGCCACGCCTCCAGTACACCATGTTCCCCGAGGCCATTCCCAGTCTCGAGAGTATGTGGCGGCAGATGTTAAACACCAGCGATCGACCCACTTGACGTTGCTGCTGCTGTAGTTGTTTGTTTTTGGGGGAAAGGTAATTTCTGGTAGGTTCCTCGTGTTTATGGTTCAGATAATAAATTTGGCGTACTGATACAGGTATGTTTAGTATATACATATATATATATTTATAGATATGGAAGACGGGATCTTTGGGGTTGACACTCTAACTTAATCCTAGTGGTATCTGAAAGAACGAGTTAAGCGATATAACCCTAACATTCCATAACGAACCATTGCTTGCAGCACCTGATGTCTCCTTCTCTACACACCCCTCCATCACGTCCGTGGCCAAAATTCTGGTACCTCATCTAGCCCACACACACACTATACCACCGTACCATGCTACACGAGGACCCATAGTAACCCAGTTCTCCCCCTTCCCTCCCCCTCTTTCACTTGTCAATCGCCGAAATTTGAACAATCCTCCCCCGGGCCACCTGCACTATAAGAAGGTACATCGTATAATCGGGTTCTTGAAGGACTTCGCCCAGACTAGAGATATCATGCTGGGCGATACCGCCACTAGTGGCGAAACTTGGGTCTACCCTGTAAGAGTCACCGACTGGCTCCGGTCACCAGGGATGATGTCCACGGTGTGGTGGTTCCAGGTCATTTCAAACGGGCCGAAACCGCCAGGAAAAGGGACGGGTTATGGATGATCCAGTCCCAGGTCCCCCTTCAGAATCTTCATTAGGAACATGTCTGGAAATAGTTACTCATGGAGTTCATCCGGAGTACCATAATGATGTAGGTATATGTATTTAACGATCATCCAGCTGCCCCAAAGCACTTTTGCTTTACCTGTATATGTGAAAAGCATATGATATTGATACACATAATCTAGTGCTACCAAAGGGGGTTTATTGCAGCGAAAGATTGAAGTGTGGCTAATACAAAAAAAAAAGATAAAACAAGGGGTAAAAATGACCCCACACAATTACCCAGGACATGGCTTGCGACAACGGGTTACGACACAATCTTTCCTTTTCCATCAGTATTCTGTGTGGAAGGAGTAGAAATTTTTGGCTCGTTCGAGTTCGAGCTGCCATAGGTCTTTCTGAAAGATTCCTTTTGCTTCTTATATGAGGCATAATCTTTCTTCACCTTGTTGATTTTTTCATTTGCCTTGTCCTTCACCGCACTATATGCTTTTGAGATCCCGAGGGCTGGGTTGGCGTCCACAGTGGGGCTCAGCACGAGGATGAGGGTAGAGGCGGCGGCAACCATGGCGAGAATTCGGAGCAGCGTAAGGTACATGGTGGTTAAGTGCAGTGGCTTGGGGAGTGGGTAGCGTGGTAAGAGTGGCAAAACCGTGAGGCGTGGTATACACTGTTAAGGTGGTATAACCTGGGCGAAGGAATGAATGCGTTGGATGGCAGAGTAGAGAGTGGGAAGAGTATGCGAGTGATGATGGTTAAAAAATGAAGGTGACGGGTCGACCTTTTAATATTGCAACAAGGGGGAGGGGAGAGGTGAAGTTGTCTACCCCACCCAGTCGAAAGTGGGTGCCGTGTAAACAAGCGATACGTGGAAGGGGGGCAGATCGTGATAGTCACCGATCTTACCATCGCACATTTGCTACCAGGCTATCTCATTATTTCCGAGCTATGCTCTTTGTAGTCTGTGAGTCACCCAATGGGCGGGTCGAACAGTCAACTACGACATGAGCCAACAAGCCCGGCCCTATCCACGATGCCCGCGGTATGAGTGCACTGGGGAAGGTGTATAGATGTACACTAGGAATAGGGCGGGAGGTTGAGCGAGGACAAAGAGGCGAGGAAAAGAATATATTGAGATTGCTCGACGGCCCCATCGCTAATACGGCGAGTCCTCGATGGCACGACCATTCCGTCAAAGACAATAACGGTCGATCGGTGTTTGCTGGTCCCCTTAGCCGCCCTGTCCCTCCCCTTCGACGCACTCGCCGGACACGGGAGGCAGAGCTACATTGACCATCCGAGCGGGCGGGCGGGCGGCCGATTTCTCTGTTGGGTGACATACAACAAAGGTAAGGTCGGTAGCGACCATATGTTCACTTGCCGCCGTATCCCCTTTGTTGGGCCGGCCGGATCATTTACCACCCGTCCCTTCCCTCTCTCCCCTTCCCTGTCTTGCCTATTCCCGATTTCCTTTTCCCCCTTACTTTCCATCTGCCGCCCGTCAATTATTTACGGAGACAAGTCACTGACACTCCACAGAATGCTTGGCGACAACCCAGTGGGTAGACATGGTGTACTATGTCTTTAGTAGATTGGTAATGTAAGGGAAGAGAACCGAAGACTCAGCGTAGACTCATACCCTCCCCCTTAAAAAAAGACGGTATTAACTAGTGAAAGACGGGACCAAATCCGCCGGGCCCCAAAAGAGCCGATGCATCTGTACGGCCTCTCATCCCACAGTCAATATATTCCACCAGCGAAAGCCGGCCGCTCGGCTTTTTTTTTTTGGTTGCCTTTGTCTTGTCTCACCCACCGAGATCAGTTGATGGCAGGAAAGGGAGGGAGTACAGGGGGACAGATATAATGATCCTAGACAAAGGGCGGCAGTCGCTATAGGCCATGGCTAGGATCTCTAGGCCACTTTTTCGGCCCACCCCCCGACCTTTGTTCTAGCTTCCTATCCTTTCCGCCTCTTCCATTCTCCCTATTCCCTGCCTCTCCCTGCCCCCTCTCTTCTCGCCTCTGCCGCTTGACCCCCACCCCCTCCAAGGCGCCTCCATGTTGGCAACAGCGGATGGCGGTGTGGAGATCCTTTTGCACCCCCCTTCCTACTCACGACAATGCAACAAAAATAACCAAGCAGCGAGTAAACTGGTAGGTTTCGGTTTGACCGGGCTACGGTGCACCGCTTAAGGTCTTCATGCACCGAGCCCGAAGCCATTCCCTAACTTCCCCCTCCCCTTCCAAAGCAAATAATAAATAAAAACCACAGCAGGGGAATGCTAGACTATCCACTAGAGGGTCAGTATGCGGCCCGGCCTAATGTTGGCATCTATATCAGTCAAATTGTCCCCCACACACCACCGTTTGGACGTAGGAATGCGGTCTAATGCGGGAAACCGGTACCAGTAGAAAGCAATTACTGCGAAGTATAACTACCCCTTTCGATATTGGTATGGATAACCGTCAACATCTCCGACGGAGACTGACTGCCCCACCACCTTCTTCGATCCCTTACGGCAACATAAAGACTAATGAGTGGTCTATGCGAACTTTCGAAGCGGCCCACTTTGCCTACTTTACCCAAGGCAATATAAGTTAATGAATATAATTGACAGTATTAAAAAAGGATCAATGGTTGTGGTCCGAAAGATCTCTTCAAGCTAAATGAACATCGCTAGATCAGTGATCTACTCACTAGGATCAAAACGCCCAGAAGATAACTCGGCGTCCATCGATCCAACCGGTCACAAGGTTCCACCACTCTCTACCCCCCTATACCTCCGTTGTTTCCCTACCTCATATCCCTCGCATCGCCAACCATCCTCCCCATTAGCAGGTTATCCATTCTCTTTGGGAACTGACTCGCCCAACTAGGAGCTGGGGTCGCTTGATCACCACCTGGCACGAAGCAGTGGGTTGCCAAGTATATAAGAGTCCGATCAGACCATGGCCTTTATTGGCCCGACCTCTCATCATCACCCCCAACCCCACCCCCTCTTAATTAACCACCGTTAGCACCCCACCACACCAATGCCATTTAATGAAATTTAAGGGATTCGGATTTGTTTCCCTTAAAAATGAGGTCCATGTAGCGTTGCACACGGGGAGTCTAACGAAAACCTTATTTAAACCCAGGGGCCAATCTTCGTAGTACAGCTTGCCTTTTTCATTATTTTTTCTCACCATGCCCAAGTCTAAATTCTAAGCCTCCGAATCAACTTAAGCCCCGCCAACTGTAATGTGACGCTGCTCGCTTGGTATGTACGTTACTCAGGTTGCAAGCTACGGTGTATTTCTACTGAACTAGCTCCCACACTGCGTTCGGTTGCTCCTTGGTTCACTGCCGGTCATGAGTAGTCAGCTCGCCTTCATAAATGCCACGACTATCCTGATGGCACACGCCAGTAATTATTAATTTATTCGAGGACCACATTGGTGCGCTTGACGGGGAAGGGGGTAATATCCTAGATCTGGGCTGGATATGGATGATGAATATTATCGTTTGCCTTACCAAGGAGTAACCTGCCTCACAGCCGTTTCATGCCCCCGACCACCATGTGGGTCGTCCTGGGCAGCAAACTGGAAGCTTAACGCCTGATTAACGGCGAGAACCAGTGTCGGTTACGCTTGGTAAGTTAATTTTTTGCAAAGGAGGTTTGGATCGATGCCCGCAGCTACCGGGCTGCTAGCGATTGGCATTACTGGGTTGACTTGGGTCTGCCTCCAAGGTGCACTTTCCTAGCAACTGCCACCAGGCATGGTATCTCGAGGGCCACTCTCTACCTAGTCAAACGTGGAGAGCTCACTCATGAAATCGAAGCTCGCTAACCTCTAGTCCGGCCGCTTGGATTGTTCCTGCGCCTTTTGTTTTACCAGGCCGTAAAGATATATCCGCATAGCTCAGATAGATAATCGTTACTATGAATAATTTACCTAGGAAGGCCGAAGCCTCCGCGGATGTCAAACAGATGGCCTGTACGGGTCGCTATAGGGGCGGTGAAGTGGAGCGGCGTGCCTATCTGTCTGTTTATGGATTGTACCTGCCCTGGAACACACTGTGTTGGGTAAGAGGACTGTGGCCGGATCCCGATGGAGCATAGGAGCCATTGCGGGCGAAATCGGTCCGACGGTCGGGTGGTACGTGGGTCGAGCGGGCGAGCTGTGATAGGCGGAATTAGAGCGGCTTTGGGGGTGAAGAAGGGCGCATCGCCCTTCCTCCCCTCGCACCCTGTCCACGTGTACGCCCTCGGCCTTTCCTTTTCAGCAACCCCATTATTCAGCACAGCCAGGTTAAGTAGTCCTACCGCAGCCCATACGGCACAAGCTGGGGGGGGAGGGCAGTTCTCCTGCCCGACTAACGCCGTGCTTCCGTTAACTATCCCTGATGCCTCTGAGCTCCTCCTTCGCCTCTCCAGCTAGTAGTGCCAGTACCCTTATATTTACCAACCCTGCAACCCCAACCCCTTCGGCTCCTGGTCTTACCCTTCACACCGTCTCGGCCCCGTTTACCGCCCAGACCCTCCCCCCCATTCGTCACCCCAATACTCATTACCGCTACCCTCCATCCTGCAGTATTCAGCCCGCCCGCCCGCCCATTCACAACCCGCCTAATCGTCATGTCGTCTCCCGTCGCCCAGCCCCGGCCACTTATTGTGGGTGGCGAACAGATCGCCAGTCCCTACCCGGTCTTTCTCAGCGGTCCGGTCCAGCGAGGGTTCGGCCGCGGCAGTAAAGAACTGGGGATCCCAACAGGTAAGTCCGTCAGACGTCGCGGTGCCCGGCCGCTTAGTCCGTTATGGCCCTGAGACCGGCGCAAACCCCTTGTCTAACTACTCTAACCCATGCCCCTCCGGCTTGCATTGTCGACCCCCTGTTACACCGACCGACGTAGCCAACCTACCGGAACAGGTCGTCCACGACGCCTGCTCGAACCTCACGACCGGGGTGTACTTTGGTTGGGCCCAGGTCGACGGCGGCCCAGTCTACGGCATGGTCATGAGTTTGGGTTGGAACCCGTACTACAAAAACGAGAAGCTCTCCGGGGTAAGTAGTCCGTCGGTCGCCCGCCACTGACTTTTTGCATCTGTTGATACTAGCCACTCATGTTGGAAGCGCCGAGCCACTAGCCCAACCGTTTGCCATTTCACACGGTACCTGTCCCACCCCGGATGGCTCCTATCTATTCTACGAGATTAACCCATCGCTCTGCCTCCTGTCTAATCGTCGGCACATGTCAACCAGGAGGTGCATATTCTTAACGAATACCCCCAAGATTTTTATGGCAAGCCATTGAAGGTGATCGTGCTGGGCTACCTTCGGCCGGAACGTGACTACACATCTCTAGGTAAGTTAGGGCCCGGTTGCCATATACTCATTGCTACGGACAAGCTGACCGAGGCCGCACCATCGTTCGTGGTCCCTTGATCATTAACGCATCTCCTATGCCACTTGACACTCCCCCCTTCCTTATTTGTATATACAGATGCCTTGATCTACGACATCAATGTGGATATCACAGTAGCCAAGAACTCCATGGCCCGGGCTGCCTACTGCGCGTACCGGTCCGACCCTTTCTTTGAATCGGCCTAGGTGGCACCGGGGTACCCCCCCCACCCTCCATCCGCCCGCCCGCGCACAAGTCGAGCGGCGATACCTCTGGTATTTACTTTGCTAGCCCAGGCTACCCCAGTCCTACCACGGCGACAAAAATACGTTTGTTGTGGGGAATTTGGAAACTTAAAAGGCCACTACAATTTTACTACTCATCCCGGTCTGGTTTCTCGGCATATAGTAAACCCCAGCTGCTAAAGAACTTCCTCTCGCCAACAGTGTTCATTACCAACACGCCTGCCGATTATCCTTTGTCCGCTATTTAAAGTGAAGAGTAACAAAGACGATAGGGGGGGTTGAAGGACGAAGGCTGTACGCGCCTAGCAGGCGGTGGCCCCCCTCCCTCTCTCCCCACCTCCACTCCCAGGGTCTTAGCCTCACCAACCGACGTGATACCATAGTTCTGGCATCAAAATAATAAGACCACACTATTAGACAAACAGAGAACCTATCCATCTGATTTGGGCCCAGAACGACCCACTTGTGTCGGATGTCTATTGCAGCAGAAAACCTGGTATAAAATTGTGGGCACTATTGCCTGGAGATTCCGCTCACCAGTATACCTGTGAACTTCGTAGTAGAACCAAGCCTCTGCATCAAGCAACAAGGTACAATCGGAAGGTTGCCATCAAATACAGCCCGAGATAAAGTTCTTTAAAAAATGGACCGGCTGTCCAACATGAGTAAAAGATGGTAAGCTGGCCCCTGCCTATCTTACAGTTGGGGTGGCATTATTTTAAAGCCAAGTATACGATCATGCTTAATGTCGGGCGAGATGCCAGGACCAGTCGAGAAATCAAACGTTTGATCCATGATTTTGATCACCATAACATTGTGAAGTGTACATCCGGGGGAGCTCAAGGCTTCCACTCGTGCCCCACTCCATCCTGTTCCGCCCGCTAGCTTTTTTTTCTTAGGAAGCATGGTAGAGCCCTCTCCAGGCCACCAGTGACTAAATACAGGCCCGCTATACTCACTTCATCCGACGTGCATCGGCGGGATTATCACCCTCCCCCCTCCAAGTTTTAACTACCAACCTTCGGGATTGCAATGTTAATCGAAGGCGGCCCGTTCGCTTGAGGTTGCACCCATTTTCCAGGCTGCAGGTTCCCTTCACCATCTGGCCCGTCAGTCGTGAAGCACTATAAGCGACAGCAATATACCTATCGTGTCACTAAACATTCCGATTCGTCGAGTCCACGCTCTCTAATGGAGCAATGCGAGGCGTTGGGCGGTTTAAGAGCGGGGTGGGGAGGGAGGGGGCATGCCATGAACTTACGAGGGTAGTGCGAAAGTGCGACGATTATCAAGACGATGCATAATGACCGGGTGGCTTCCGGCCGAGATGCTTCGGGTTATGAAGGCTGCTACGTCCCCGGGCTTCTCCCCCCTTCGTTCGTGCTCCTGGCAACGAACGACATATGTCGGCGCGAGGAGGTGGAGGAAGATGAAAGGTAAGGCAGTGGCCATGGGGGGGGAGGATCTCTAGACGGAGTCGTACCATCCTTCGCCACACCTTCTCTTTCGTCACCGTCGCCACCCTGAACTAGCCAGGCGATAGACTCATTGTCCGGGTACAACTTACGACCATCCTTTCGCCTCGGGCTTCCTTTTTGACGGTTGTGGTGGCACCCGGTGTTCATTCCAGCCGACAGGCGGAAGTACGAAGCCAGTGGATGGTGGAGGGGGAAAGAGAGGGCAGGGATGAAAGACACGAGAACGTGCGCGTATCCCGTTGACGGTGCCGATGGCGAGCCCGGGGGGTTTATTGAGAGACCCCGTTCTTTGTCGGCCTCCGTTTCTATACGCCCCTTACACCCTTAACCGGCCATGGTTGGCCGGGCGGAGGTGGTGGAGGTGGCATAGCCTACGCGGTATTCCAAAGGGTTGCCAAGGAAAGGTCAGTAATTCGAAAATTCGAAGCCACTGGGACAGTGGGCGGGGGATGTGGTGGTCTGCCCGGCGGAACCCCTCGACCATTGGGCGCCGTGGCACAGGGGCCGTCCGCGTGTGACGATGTCCAGGGTGGTGGTGGTGGCCTACCAGCCATATAAAGCGGGCCTCCCTCTGCGGTCACTTCGTCGTCAATCAGCCCCGCGGCCCTCCCACTTCCCCCCTCCCCACCCTGCCCTGCAGCAGAACCAACCACGCTTAGTTTTCACGGGTGACGCGGTTCACCTCGCCAATGGTTCGCCACACCGTCCTCCTGATAATCTCGAATCCAGCACCCTCCCTCCCTTGCTTTCCCGTTGGCCATTTGGCAGCCACCACAGTAAGTCCGCCTGCTTCTCTGGTAACTCCAGATCTCTTCGGCACGATCCACAGCCACCGGCCTGGCTTCCTTTTAGTGTTCGGTCCTCCGCACCAGCGCCGGTCCAGCCTTTAGAGGTTCGGAAGGCGAGCGGGCTATGCGGCACGGCCTCGCTCTTTCCTGCCAAGGGCCAGCCGTCCACATGTATGGTGGGGAGGGGGCGTGAGGTGGGGAAGGGAGGGGCCAGGCAGATTCCCACTCCCCTGCCTGTCCCGGCC
>JANBPT010001253.1:0-11706 GCA_027575765.1 Tieghemiomyces parasiticus | reverse complement strand
CGGTTACGTTTGCCCTCCTGGCCCTTGCGGCCACTTGCCACGCCTCGCCCTCCGGCTTTACTGACTACGCGGCTCCTGGCATCAATGCTGGCCAGCACCCCGCTTGGCAAAGACATCATGACAACCTATCCGCCCAGGGTCGAGGTTCGTTGCCTCTACCGCCCAGCTACGACGAAGCCATTAGGAACGACTACGGCCGGTACAGGGGGGATCCCTTGGCAATCAGCCAGTCTACCCAGTACCCGTCTGGCCCTACCCACCCCAACGACCAGCATATGCCTCAGGAGAATGCCTATCAGGGCTACCTGCAGCAAACAATTGATGACTGGACTTCTTCAGTGATCAGAACCCCTACCGGTTTTAGCAGCCTCGGCCCCAACCAGCCCACGCCCCCTGGCTACGGCACCGGGGAGGCCCCGCTATTTGACCCTCTAACGATCAGAAATCCTACCGATTTTAGCAGTCTCGGTCCCAACCAGCCTATGCCCGATAACTACGGCACCGGGGAGGCCCCACCGTTTAACCCTCAGACGTCAAACCCTATCACCACCGATAGCCAGCTTCCGACTTCCTACTTTTCTGGCCGTAGTGACTTTGGTCCCAGCCAGCCCATGCCCAATAACTACGGCACCGGGGAGGCCCCACCGTTTAACCCTCAGACGTCAAACCCTATCACCACCGATAGCCAGCTTCCGACTTCCTACTTTTCTGGCCGTAGTGACTTTGGTCCCAGTCAGCTCATGCCCGAAAACTACGGCACCGGGGAGGCCCCGCCGTTTAACCCTCCGACGTCGAACCCTGCCACCACCGACAGCTAATCTCAGACCTCCTACTGTTCTGGCCGTAGTGACTTCGGTCCCAACCAGTATATGCCCGATAACTACGGCACCGAAGAGGCCCCGCCGTTTAACCCTCCGTCGTCAAGCCTCATCTTTGAAGACCAGTCCAACACTAATGAGGACGCTATCGTTAGCTCTGACCCATTTCTTAAGGAGAACAGCGACCTAGATAATATTGTAACCAGAAAGAAGGCCTTGAGGCGGCTTGGCACTGGCGGAAGGGCCGACCAAGCACGCCAATCCTCTGACACCACTGTTGTAGGGAAAACTACCCTAGAGGAAAATAAATGTAATGACTAACAAATGAAAGACTAATAAAGTGAACAGACTTACGAAAGAACGGAAATATGATTTCGAAAACTGGTTGTGGGTGATTTAGACTATCTTTTATTGAGTAGCGACCCAGAGGGTCTTTCATATTGGAGGATGGCCGATATCCTTCGTAATGGCTACAGCTTGGGTTAGGAGCGAACCCAGGGACGATAGTGCGAGGCGGGGCTAGCGCCTAGGCGAGTAGGAAAGTAGCTACCAAGCTATCGCATCAGCAAAGAAAGAAGGGGCTGATGGAAGGAAAGCTTTAAGAGGCGAGAGGCGGCAGTGCCTGTCGGAGAGAGTACGCCGCCCAGCAGCTCAGGAAGGTTGGCGTCGCTACACAGGAATATCGAATGGTGGAATAAGCTACTAGGTGAAGAAAAAGGTAGAGATTTCGCAACTGATTGGATCGGTAGTTTAGGGCCCCACAATGCGGGTAAATATTTAGCCCAAGGGCCATTTAAGGTGCATTTGAAGCGGCTCCTTAATTCTCTAACTGATCGACATACAACTGTCGCAGCGATCCTAACATGGTAGCTTAGCTGTTCAAAATCGCCCTGCAACCCTACAGCATGGCACAAAATCCCCGAGGAGGAGGCCAGGGCGTAGTTAATTGTGCAACATGGATATTTATTGCATACCATTAGAAAAAAATAGAGACCAGTCATTAATCTCTTGCATATTTAGACCTTGGTGGTGAGAGGTCACTTGGTGTGGAAGCAATATGGGATCCCACTGCTCATGACTGTCAACCGCCTACCTGGCGTGTTGGAAGGAGTCGCGACGCACTAATTTACTAGCAGGTGCGCCGACAGTCATTGTCGAGTACTGCAAGTGGTCAGGCAACGGACATGCAACCAATGGCGTCCATGTTAACTCACATTTCGCATGTCCTTATACTTGCCCGCCAATTGGCGAGTCAATAATTCACTTAATAATATCTCTAGTCTGTTCTCAGCTACCCTATTTATTAAAAACTCTCTTAACCCCAGGCTAGTCTCTGAAGTCGTTAGATCTCTCTTCAACGAGCTGACTAACCACAGAATCTCCACTGGGGTTCCGTCGGTGGTGCTTTACGCTGTGTCACGGTCTACACTGAGAGTATGATAAAATTCATGGGAAACCCACCTATATAATCGGAGTGGGCTGCTAACGGGGGCTGGTCATGGAATTTACACTAATTGTCCCTCTAGGGATCCGAGTAGGTCCGCCTTTATAATACGTTGATGGGCGTGGAAAATCGGTCGGACTGTGAGTCTCTACCTTACAATCAGCTGTAGATATACCGCCTAATTTAGCCCATTGTCCGGCTCCCCTGGTTCAGTTAAGGAACAAGGGTAGTTTGATTGGGGTTAGAACACAGTATACCTGGCCCATCTCGGATACAGGTGGGAGGAGTCTAGTGGAGATCTGTGGGTCATGTGGACGACGAAATCGTTGCAGTGCCAATATTAGTGTAGAAAGTAGACATCAAAGCCATGAGAAATGTCACACTGAGCACCTCTTTGCTAGGTATCTGACCATCTGGTAGGAGACCACAAAGCGTTTACCATCTAAGAAAGGTTTAATTTTCCGCCGTCAGGGTAAGGGCCTCATATGCCTCTGACATTGGCTACTTCAACAAAATCTATGCAGCAAACACATAGGAGTTTGCCACCAGGCTGAGCTGTGGGATGAAACAATCCTACATGTGCGCTAGTCCACCCACTGAATATGAACTAATTCACATTGATCACCAAGCCCTAGGGTAAAAAGGCTTCAGTGACGGTAGATCATTAACTGAGGCGATTGACATGCCGAAGCCAGGCCACTAGGCTTAAGCCAAGCCCATGTTGATACTTACCACCAACTTCAGAATGCCATGCAAGGACAAGTGGTGGAATTAAAAAATTAGGTTAGCGCACGGCCGGGGATAGAGAGAAGATATTGTCACCGAATGAGGCGGAGGTCACCAGTCAGCACCACCTGGAGGACAGCCCTACCCAGGCTGACTAACCAGTAGCAGCGACCGGAGAACCTTTCCCCCGCCTCATCCGAATGACAAGGAACAGCAGACGCTCCCCATGAGAGCCCAGTGAACCCCTCCCCTAAAGAGGCGGTACCACACCACACTTCAGGTGATTACCCGCTTTCAATGGGGATTGTCGTTTACATAAGTTTATTTAGTTTATTAGGCGTAATCCCCCTTCTCCGTACAACTGTCTCGCCCTACTCGGCACCATCGGCTACCATACGGAGAGCGGTATGGAGTCGGTAGCTTGTTTCCTCGACCTAGAATGGCAAAATTCTCGACATTGACCCAGATTGGAACTCATGCGGTCGATCGACTGTACACCGCACCTCCTTGTTTGTGCCTAGCCACACGTCAGTCAGGATGAGCATGGGCGCTCCTCCGCTCTACGTGGGAATAGTGATGGTTAGCCGGTACACTTTTGATACTCGACCACTGGAGCACCTGTCGTTCCCAACGCTGCTAAATGATAATCCACCCAGGCAGGTGCTGAAGGGCGAAGTGGGAGGATACTTATTCCGTGATGGGGATACCACCATGGTGGGGATAAAGTGGATGGATATATATATGTGTATATATACTCTAACGACCGGTGCCTACTGCCGGGGTCCATTTCATTCCGTCAAATACCTGAGAAGCCGTCTATCTGTTACACAACCTAATCCCTTTAATCCTTTTCTCCCGCCATGCGCTGCAACGCCTTGCTCGGCGGCCTTGTTGCTTTGATTGTCACCGGGCGCACCATCGCCTTGCTGGACCTCTCCGTCAACCAGCTCAACCGCATCCCTAATGTCTTCGTAGTCGAGTATAGCGGCGTTGCCCAGTTCGCTCGGGACATGCAGGACGCCGGTATCCCGTTCACGGTTACCCGAAACTACACCACCATCCTTAGCGGTTCTAGCGTAGCTTTCAAAGACCAGTACCAAGATGGTGTCTCCAGCCTGTTCGCCACCCAGAGCCTGTGGCCGATTCGCACGATTAAACACGCCGACTCACCATTCAAAAAGTCCCGTCCTTCAACCACTTCCCTACCGCCCATGCCCATGCTGGCCCACCAGTTCACCGGCGTCGCCGAGATGCATTCCACATATAACCTGGACGGAACCGGGGTCAAGATCGGCATCATTGATTCCGGTATTGACTACAAACACCCAGCCTTCGGAAACTGCTACAAGACCTCCAATTGCCGCATAAAGTACGGGTACGATTTCGTCGGCGACCTCTACGACGGTACCAACCAGCCCCAGCCCGATAACGACCCCTACAGCACGTGTTCCGTGCATGGCACCCACGTGGCGGGGATTGCGGCGGGTAGCCACGGCGTGTTCAAGGGCGTCGCGCCCAAGGCTACCTTGGGCATCTACCGTGTCATGGGGTGTAACGGCGTCGCCAGGAATGACGTCGTGGTCTCCGCCCTGGACCGGGCCGCCTCTGACGGGATGGATATTATCAACATGTCGTTCGGGTCACCAAGCGGCTGGAGCACGATGATGGTGGACGAGGCTGTCTACCGACTGGGCCTGCGGGGCGTGATCGCAGTCGCTGCTGTGGGCAACTTTGGGGCCGACACCCTTTGGGCCGTCAGCTCGCCGGCCACCAGCAACATGAGTGTGGCGGTCGGCGCCGTCGACCTTCCCACCTACTACTCCCACACCATGAACGTCACGGTCGGCTCCACCAAGGTCGTCATTCCCCGGTCGGACCAGCAGCACAACCTCCCGCCGCTCAACCTCAACAACGTCCCCCTAGTGCGCGCCCGCGATTCCGGGGCAACGACCGACTTGGCCTGCGGTGCCATTGCGGCGGCCCGGGGTGCCGTGGTGCTCGTCCAGGTCGGCGGATGTTCCGACCAGGTCAAGACCGCCAACGTGAAGGCCGCCGGCGGAGTCGCCCTGGCGCTGTACCACAATCAAGCGGGATTTGCAGGCTACGCCGGCGACGTTGACAACAATGCCATCCCTGGTTTCACGCTACTTCAGTCCGACGGCCAGTCCCTCATCAGTCTGCTGGCCATGGGTGCAGCCACCGTCAAGATCAACGACCGCGTTGCGTCCTTCACCAACAGCAACCCCATCGTGCCGTCCTGGTACTCGTCGTGGGGGCCCGGACCCGACGGTAAGATCAAGCCCGAGATCATGGGACCCGGCACCAACGTCTACTCCACCATCCCTCTAGCCGCCGGCGGGTACGGGCTCGACTCCGGGACCTCCATGGCAGCACCATACATTGCAGGTGTCTTTGCGCTATTCAAACAGTCCGGCAAGGCCCCCGACCGTAACGCCGCCCTCCAGCGCATCCTCAACACGGCCACCATCATGTACCAGAAACCCAATGTTCCCTACTCACCGGCACTCCAGGGCAACGGGCTTGTCGATATGGTCAAAGCCTATAACGCCGAGTTCACGGTCGACAACGTCTACACGATTGGTTCGGGCTACGTCAGAAACATCACGAGCAAGTTCACCTTGAACTTCTATATCAATAATACCAGCACCCGTAATGTGGAGTACGGCTACGAGTTCGTACGCTCCCAGTCAGTCTCCTCCTTCTTCAGGGACGGCACAGTCGCCATTCCACCCCACCAGGACACCAGTGTACTCTACCCGTCGTATAACGTCTACACGAAGCCCGTCCCAGCTCAGGGGTCTGTCAAGAACGCCTTCATGTGCGAGTACGGCGACTACACCATGGAGGACCTCCTGCTCGGGGGTGGCTTCCTCAACCTCTTCCCCAAGCCCGGATTCACCGGTAACAACGTCACCATTCCGTACCTCAGCTACGTGTACGATCCTTCTAATATCCCCATCCTCGATACCTCCTGGCAGGGAATCTCCCTTCCGGCCCTGACCAACTATGCCACCGGTGAAGTCCTTGGCAACGGTGCTAAGTTTACGTTTGTGGGAGACAACGCCCCTGTTGTCGTCTTCCGTCTGAAATTACCCATCTTCCTTGTTCGATACCGCCTCGCAAAGGCCGCCACTCCCACTGTTGTTTACTCCGTGGTTGGCGACGGTCACTCCATGTACCTGGAGAAGAATATGGACCAAGCCGGTACTAGCTACTACACCTACCGCTGGGATGGTGTCGCCCATGATTTAGAGACGCCCACGGATACCTACAACGTACCCAACGGCCAGTACGTTTTACTTTTGCAGTTCTACCCGACAAGCTATGATGATACGCCGACCGTTTACACCTCGCCCACGTTTACCATTAACCGCGCGTAGTCAACGATGTACGGTTGAGACGGTCTTTGACTGATATCAATCTGATTAACCATGAAATTCAGTCTAACGTATTTTAATAAGTATAACGTCCCTTTGGTAATACCACACGGAATCGAGGCTAGCGGATGCGAGCCAGAGCAGCGAATGGTTAGAAATTCCTTGGGATTGAAGCAGGGCGTTGTAGAAAAGACGGCTTATGACAAAAAGTCAAGAACTGAAAGGGAAGAAAGCATTAAGCAATGGGAGCGAGGTTAGATGATAATTGACAGAATCTAGCTTGGGTAGTACAAAGTGACTGAGTAGAGTGTGGTAGTAGGAAAGATGCCAGAGTGTCAAGTTGTATGTCAAATGACAATCAATCGATCACGCGGTTAGAAAGCTGCATACTGTAACGGGGGAGTAATTGGAATACTAAGATTGAATTTGCTTATTTATTTCATGCACGACCTTGACTCCTTGGGGCAAGGGTCGCCGGATTTGAAGTACGCGTTGTTGGTCAACCTCAGGACCGTTCATTGCTCGGGAGGTGGATTAGGTTGCTCGCGGGGATGGGTTCGAGATATAGGGATCACCTACGTGTCTTCCATATGTACTGCCGCCTTCCTGATCAACATGGAAGGCGGTGGTCCTGCTTCCGCGGAGGCGGCCGCCACTTCCCCGTTGCAATATAGCCTGTCAAGGTCTAGGCACATGTTAGTGTTTAATCGCCTTGGTCAGGTAGTAGACACAATAGATGAGATGCTTCGTATGGCGAATAAGGGAGGGAGGAGAACCCTCGCTATAGCACCTGGTTGCACCATCTTTGCTTGTCCGCAACGATCAGCCTGGACAGTCTAATTTTTAAGGCCAAGGCTATGACGATCAGACCAGGTTAATTTATTTGATGCTTTCCTCGGGATGGGCTGTCTCAGTTTACTGCCTCTGAATCATATCAGCATACCTCCCCGCTGCTCTTGTATAAGAGGTGCTATGTCATCACTATGTAGCTGTTTCTCCTCGCAAATCCTAGCTAGCGTTTGCAGGTCTCTGTGGAAAGGTTCTTTCAGTAGCTAAGGACTTGGCCTTCCGGTTCCGAGAGGATAAAGATGCCAAAAAGGGACTCGCATTCAGGGTTAGTAAGTAGGACCTGGTTGGGAGCTAAGCCATGCAGACGGGGGCTCGATGGTGCCACAATTCATTAGATAGGTATATGATGCATGGATCGACGTTAAAGCCTGCTGAGCCTGTCACTTCGCTAGACTATACATTGCTAGAGGTCATCTATGGGATTAAGCTCTAATGCCTCCTGCACTTTAAGTTGAGTTCATTAGGAGGCTGCTCTCGCGTTATAATTGCTAAGCCATCGGCAGGCTTACTTCACATGGTCAAGTGTCTACTTGTTCGGTTTGGTGTTAAGGCCAATAAACTCCGACCATGGGATGTAATGTGCGAGCAATAGACCAGACCAAAAAGTGGCAGAGCGTACGCGCATGAATAGGTACTTAGAGTTGAAAACGCCCCGAAAGGACGGTCACCGCTGATCCGGATATCTGAACCAAGTCGTCAAACTCAGGGTTCAGTAGAGTGAACACCTTGCCGAACCGTTTGCCACCCTGAATGAACACCAATTCAGGCTTACCGAGCACATGACTCCAGTAGGGTGCCAAGGTTGAATAGGCCGACCCGGTGACCTGCGTGGGATTGGCAAGATGGTGTATATACACAGTGACATTGTGGAGTCAGTTGGGCACGGGAGACAGGTTACAACGGGTTAGCGCAAACTCGGTGGGCGGTAAATGGTAGGGCGGTCTTAACGCCAAGCCTAGTCACAAATCAATACGGGTTACTGTCTACACACTTACGGTATCCTCATAGACGCCGACCCAGGGACAAAACACGCGTACCGCACAATCCGCACCGCCCACGGCGAGCTCGGTATCTGCACCAACGGGCTTTTCGGACCTCGTGGTGGCTACGGTGGTGAAGGCCATCATCGTCAGCTTGCATTCATGGCCGAGGTTGAGTACGACGGGTGGAAACAGCGGCGTGAGACGCTGAAGGGCTTCGGGCCCCCCGCGCAGGTGCACGATGAGGTGACCGCGGGCGGCTGAATAGTGCACGCTGCGAACGGCGACGGTATGGGGCGAACCAGTGGGCGAGTTTTGACGGGTACTCTGTAAGACCAAATCGATGATTTGTTGCAACTTGGACCGGCGTTCCGGGGTCAGAGGCCGTTGAGAGCTACGCCGCGAGACCGCGGGGCGCAACCCCGAAGAAGGATGGTCACTGTCGTAGGCTGGCGGGCGATCCCCCGGTGGAAAGTAACCTTCTGTCCCTTCCTTCGAACCGTCTTCATCGCTGTCATCACCCCGGTCCTGATGGTGGCCCCGCAACGGCCGGGGCATATCCCTAGGTAACAGGAGGGCGACCCTGTCCGCACTGGGCTGGGGATCGCGGCTCGCCCTAATCGTCCCACTCAGGGTCTGAAATCTGAGCTCGGGAAAGGGGTTATTAAAGTCGTTAAAGAGGACGTGGGCGGCGGCCAAGGTGGCATGGCCGCAGAGCCTAACTTCGGTGGTGGGTGTGAACCAGCGGAGGTTGAAGAGGGATAGCTTTTGGTACTCGGTGCGACCGTTGTGCTCAACCTTAATTTCGGACGGGAGGACGCACTGGACGAACGCCGTGTCGGCGAGGTTCATTTCGGTGGCGATGTTTTGGAGGACCGCGGTGTCTAGTTTGAGGTTGGCGGGAATCAGGCAGACCGCCGCGGGGTTGCCCGTGAAGGCCCGCTGGTCGTGTGAGAAGGCGTCGACCGTGAAGATTTGCAGGCTGGCCATGGTGTGAAGGGTGGCAGGGGTGGGAGGAGGAGGAGGAGGAGGAGGCGGGCAGCGTGGCCAAGGACGTCTGAGGAAATAACGAGCCGGAATGCGCAGTGCGGTGCGCAGGCGTCACGAACGGTGCTAGGTGCGGAGTCTCAAATACAAGAAAGGGGTTGTGGTGGTTCAGCCAGAGCCGCAGGGAAGGGGCGAGAGGTTTCGCTCCAGACGAACCTGGTAGACCCGGAGGGCGGAGTGGCGTGAGGTGTCCAACCCCAGGATGAAAGACGATATGCCGACGGAGAAGTGCGGGCGCAGACTAAACGGCGGGGGTTGAGTACGTCACAGAGATGGACCGAGTGCCGGTAATTTAAAGGGGGCGGACTCGAACATTATATTGTGGAGGGGCCCTGTTCCCGGGTCGATGACTCAAGCGGTGACGCCATGGATGGGCCGGTTTCCCCGACAGTGCCTTATCTTCGTTCGTTCTCTATGAATGGCGGTCGCACGCCTGGTACCACTGACCCGCTATTCCGTCCGATTTGGGGGTGACCAGGCAGAGGGGGGAAGGTGCCAAGGCCAAGGTATAGGCGGGAAGAGCTAGGGGCTGCCGCAGGTGGGAGGCATGAGGAAGTGAGGCCACCCTTCGCCTCTATCTAATGGACAACTGGTGGCGTCTCGGTCTCAAGTTGTTACGATGAATCTTGCTTATTTGTCGAGGCCATAGTGACCTGCGCTGGCCCTGTAATTATTTAATTAGACAGCCTTCTGACGTACCCACATATTCCACCTTAACAATAGCAACATCGTAAAAAACAACTACGCCCTAGATCATAACAGTTCTATCGAATCATGTATGGGAGGCGGCACTGGTTATGTCGGTCCCTCTCCTCCAGGCTATCCCGCGTGAGAATATCCGCCCAATGACTATTTGGCCTCCTTATTGGCGGACGCATTCAACAGAGCGTCGAGCTCGGCCAGTTCCTTCTCCGTGAGGTTCTCCGGTACCGTCAGGTCGTCGTGGTCGACAGGTTCCTCGTCGACACCCAGCAGTTCGCGCAGCTGAAACCCCTCAACCGCTTCCTCAACCTCAGCAAAGGTCTACGCAGTATGGTGAGCAGGATCCCGGGGTCAGGTAAACTTATTTTTAGCACGGGGGAATTAGTGGCAGACCTAAGGCCTGTATAACATTATCCTGTACCGACCCGGTTGGTCTTCTGCATATGTGGGAGACACAGCCAGGGTGTCATACTATGTCTCCTAGACTTACCGCCTTAAACTGGCCATCGCAATAGATCTGGGGTAAGGCCGTATTACCAAGCGATTTGCGTTTCATGTAGGCTTTAGCCTCCTCGTCGGCGGCCACATCCACGAACTCGAAGGGAATCTCCTCGGTGTGGAGGTACTGTTCCAATTTGCGGAACTCAGTCTTGTACTTTAGAGGATCGATCAGGACAGGGGCCAGCCGGGAGGTGGAAAGCAGGAGGGGGGGGACAAACGAGATAGGCCAGCGAAGGCGCGGTAAGTATCTAAGTGCCCAGAGAAGTCTGGTGCGAGCCCTTGGTCACCAACCCTTATCCTATTTAGCGAGGCCTTGACCATCCGACCACATGCAAAAACATCGGCCACGTTCTTGCATTGGGTCCAAGCGACTTACTTTGCGGTTTCCCGAGACGCTCGAGCCATAGACCTGAACTCGGGCACTGCCGTCAGGGCGAATTTCGGAGACCATGATGGGCAGACAGGTTGCGTAATATGTGGGGGATGGGGGGACGGAATTTACAAATGGCGACGCTTCTAGTTGAAAGTGACGAGTAAATGTGATAGGAAAAAAAGGTTGTCAGGTAGGAGATGAGCCCGGAGGGTCCTGGCTCCGCCACTCCTAACCGTTACGAAGCCTGTGACCTGGGCTGCCAAAGGGATTTGGAGAGTTTGGCCTTCTACCCTGGCAGCGGTCACTCAAAGGCTACTCTCCTCCAGGCCAGTGACCCACAAGTACACCGCTTGCGAGGCCAAGGTAAATACTCAACGGCATTACTAACTGGGTTTAAGGTGGCCATTTGGACTGCTCGGCTCGGTCTTCGCCTGCTCCTTGACATATGAGGAGGCCAAGGGCATATCCACGAGCCCCCAAAAATTAATATCACACACCAAAACGTCGTCCGCCAACAATGTACTTTAATCATCATACTAAGGTTTTCAGGTGAGCGGCGAAGGCAGTAATGGAATTGTTATGGGCTTACGCCGGATTTTGGAAAGTTGACAAGCGGCGTTCGTAGTTACATTTGACCGGGTGCATGAGTGGCACTAGCTGGGAACACCATGCGGGTGGGTCGCCCCGCGGTTGAAACTGGGGCCGCCGCGACCTGAATTACATAGGAAGGGAGAGAGAGAGAGAGGGGGGGGGAGCAATGCGTGTAGTGATACAAAGTAATTGCGGGGGAGTGTTAGGTACTAGCCACACATACCGGCGCACCTGGATCTACGATCAGTCAGCCACTTAATACACAACCCCACACACA
>JANBPT010001252.1:0-11709 GCA_027575765.1 Tieghemiomyces parasiticus | reverse complement strand
GGCCGTCTGGCAGAGCCTCAATGCCATCTTTGGCCAGAAGTAGGAACCCTGCTCTTCGTACATACACTCTGTCCCGCCCCCCCCCCTCCGCCGCTGCGTCGGGAGGGACGGGACCGCTACGCGGACGGTTTCTTTGTGTGCGCCTTCCGTCCCTCGCGCAGCGCCCCCATCCAAATTTATTAGCCCATCTTTATACCTCCAACGTGTCTCTTCCCCACCACTATGACTGGAATATCTATACATATACCTGCTTATTGACAGTCAATTCCCCTGGATTGAGATAAGAGTTGAAGTGATACATCCTGGGGGCTCTCTAACCCTTTGGAATACTCCCGGTGCTGGGACTAGGAAGCCATACGTACCTCGCCTGTCCCGGGGTGCCTTCGGTCGGCTCTTCGTGTTTACATTTCAGGGATTCGGGTAAAATCCGTGTGCCAGGAACTGAAGCCAAGTTGGCGATGCCCTGACCCAGCTTATGTGTGATGGGCCACCCCATCCCTGACCTTTGTACGCACCGCAACTTGGTAGCGCATGCCCGGTGGGCTGGTTGAGCAACCAACAGTGCCATATCCGAGTCACTCACAGGCAACTGTTGCCAGCAGGCTTTCGGTACAGCAGTATGGACTGCAGCACAATTCCTGGTCGAGCAGGGCCGACCAATGCCGGCCTGACCAGCCTCGCCTGGCATAAGCATAAACAGTAGCACCCGAGAGGAGTGGTGATGGACTTTGATGAGGCGGAAGGACGCTATCCAGGGCAAACCTATAGAGGCGTTTCGGGGTGATCCGGAAGGATAGACGGTGGAGTTTGGTGGCGCGGGGAGGCGAAGGAAGGTTCGGCAGGGAAGGGTCTCGTTGGAGCCGGATGGACTTCACCGTATGATCCCAGTGTACCATCCTGATGCGGCTGTTTATACTTAAACGGAATAGGGTTGGTAGATGTTCGCCAACAGGGGACTCCGCCCAGGTAGCAACAACTACTGTAGGTTCTGGACCTGGTTGTTTCCGTTACACTGCTAGATGATCAAATCCCACGGTAATTTATGCCTGCCTAAAACTCCATCCAGCGTGGCCAGCTGACCCTGGGCCATCCGCTGGCCTCTACACCCGAGTTACGGGCGAGGCCCTTGAGAGTAGCCGTTCCGAGGCATGTGATGTGGAGGTGGAGGTACGCTTGTCGCCCCGTGGGACCTGGAAATGACGCGAGAGGGGGAGGGGAGCAGACTGGCATTCGAGTAAAGCGGTTAGTGGGCCAAGACGTAAAGGATCAAACCAATGGACCGGCGCAATCGGGAGACCAGTCGCCGTGACGCCGGTTTAAGTCGGATAGGCCTGACCCCGGCCGAACTATGTGACCCATACGGGCTTTTGGGGAGGAAGTGGGCTAAGGTAGAACCTGGATGGTTAAACGAGGGCTCGGCCTTCATCATTAGCTGACTCCACTTCAGTGCCTGTGACCCTGCCACCGGTGGTGCACCGAGGATCCAGTGCCGATGCACCCGACTTCTTCCGGCTCCAGCTGCCACGCCGCAACCGATGGCAAATGGCGATGGGAAAGAGGGCAGGGGAGGACAAAGGGACTACCCAGGGAGGTCGTTTAGGGCACCAAGGTAGATCGCATCCCCATTTCCCATGCACAGCCTGGCACGGCCGTTGTGACTGCTAAACTAACACCGTTCTGACTGAGGTACACGCCCGGCAGCCTGCGCTTTGCTACGCAGGACCGGGGTCACCCGACGCGATCCCTTGCCGCTGATTCAGATACCACCAGCCCGACCTGCCACCGGGCGGGATGGGGGATCATCCAGAATGGGCGGAAGGCGGTGCCTAAGAAATGGGGCGTAGGCCACCGTGATCAAACTCTGCCATACCCCTGACGGCCCTCCATTACATTGTCGATATAGACCCCCTACTGCTCCACTGCGACGACCTTGGCCCCATTTCTACTCCTAGATATCCCCCCTATGAGTATAGGCAAGGGCCAGCCTTCCCCTTCGCTACATTGATATTGGCCATCCAACACTCTAGGTTGGTCAATCAAGCCGCTTCCCACCAATTCACTGGCGAACTTGCCATCCTCACATTCTTCTACCCCAACAGCTTATTCCCGGTTTGGCAACCACCAATTTACTATGCGGCGCCATGAAGAGACTCGGGGGTGCAAAGTGAGGGGGGGGGCGGCTGGTCCAGCTGACTCATTAGCGTAACCGCGGCCTGTTAATCCGACCTGTTCGGCATGCGGGAAGTGGGGATTGTCTTGCGTTCCACCACGAGTCGTCCGAGTGGCGCCACCAAAGGACTTGCAGTTCGTGACTGCTCATCGTCCCGCATGCCCAACCGGGCCGGCTAGACTGGTGTCCCATGGTAACCCGCCCCCCCTTTCTCCTGTGACCCTCCGCCCTCCCGTCTAGCCTATCCCCGGTTGGCAGGGACTCGGGGATTGAGTTCACCATTCTAATATAAGGAACAAAAGGCCCACCTAAATATAGCCGCTAGAGTGAATCGACCTCTAATGGTCGAGCGGTTCCAAACGCCTATGGACGTCTTTTAACCCGGTCCTACCCGGTTATTATTAGCCTGCTGAAATAAATGGCAGGATTCGATGTAGACCAACCGAAAGGAGGATACTTTTGTGGCCCTATTTGGAGAGAGATGGGCGGCAGAATCTTGTACCTGGTACTGATTGACGGTAGGGTGCATTTTAAAGCAGGCCAGCGGTGCCAATCCTCCGGGCTAGTCTACCACTGCCAAGCAGAACAATACAACAGCCCCCCCATAGCCAACCAGGATTCCTTGAATGGTCACCGCCAGCGTTTGGCGCCGGTGGTTGCAACACAGACTGAGTGGCAGGGCACACAGTAAATCAATGGAATTATTGAATATACGCCGGGGTCGCCTCCCCTACCTACCTAGGTGAGGCCGACTACTCGACCCTGAACCGGGATGAGAGGAAGCAGGGGCAGCCAAACGAAGGAGCTGAGTGTAGGGCCACCAAACACGCACCCGTCGTTGTTCGGAAATAATTAGCAATGGTCATGTATAACCATTGAAGGGGGCCAATAAGGAGAGCTAACAATCACGTCGGAGCAACCCGGAGTTTCTACATCCACCCTTCCCCTCACATCGCCACCAGTGTGCTGATGCGTCCCCATTCTCCCCTCTCTGCTTTCCTATTATACTTCTTAACCCGTATAACAGCCGATTTCCTAAATAAAATAGAATTAAATAAGCCATGGTGCAGGTGTGGGCCGTAGGGACTAGGAGGTAAGTGATGGATGAGAAATGAAGGAGATGGTGCCATCATCGCTTCTTTCGGCTCGTTCATGCCCACAGCCACCCGCACTGGTTGTGTGGAAACCAGTTGACTGGGCGTCACACCCTAGGAATCTCAGCTGGATAATGGCCCAGCCGGGTGTACAAGGGTTTCGGCCGGTGAGCCGGATAAGCCCGACCGCCTGCACGGATATGCAGCGGTAGCACACAGCATCCCACCCCCAACTCGCCACCGATGGCCCGGGAGTGCCCAAGCAAGAGACTGATTCGAGCGCGGCTCGGGCAGGATAGGACAGGTGAGGGTCTTGGCTTGTAGAAGCTGGTCGACAGAGCCGTTACTGCAGCCCGACCAAGCTCTGCATAGGGTAGGCAATACAATAGACAGTCAGAAGCGGCCTTTAAACGGTACGAGTGAGAGAGTGGATGATCGTTGACTAACTTTCTGGTGTGTGTGGGGAGGGGGGGTAATTCACTGGGTTCCCTTCGCATCATTACTTAGACTGATCAAAAAGGTAAATTGTCTGGACTACATAGCTTCGCCGTAGTCCTCGCGTAAGCGGGAAGGGAGACTACTAGGGCCCACTGCTTGCCATTTTTAGGATAGCGAGAGTTCAGACCAATGCGATTGCGACGAGGGAGAGACAGCACCACGGAACAGTGTAGCCTGAATACGGGTGGAACCGGAAGGACGGCTTGAAAGGCATCTAACAAGGGGCGAAGCGCGTCAAGTTGACGAATAGTGACGCCACCAAATCGATGCAGCGACCGCAGAGGTACAAGATGACGAATATAAGAACAGGGTAGTGCCTTGGAGGAACTTGGCTGTTATACCACCGATGTCACCAAGGCCGATCGAGGGAGGCGGGGCAGTCGCAAAATGGAAGGTGGGGTAGGAAGGGAGGGCGGGGGGAGGAGCGAAAGTAAGGGGCCTGTGATGACCAATGCTTGGCCATCACCTACCTGGCAAATGAGGGGAAGGTCCCGAACGTCGGTCCGCCGGCTCGTGACGGTCCGTATACCCCCCCCTTGTGACTCAGAGCTGAGACTCGGACCCTCCACTTCGGTCGCCAATAAGTTGGTCGTGGTGGGATTTTCCCTGCCCGCCCCCTCCCTGATCATTCATCATAATACTTTACGACTGGCCGCTAGCGTTGAGCGAGACAGAGTGCAGCGGAAGGGGTGCTTCACACTTTGAAGGTATGGCCTGCCGAATGGTCGCCCGCCGTTGATCGCTGGCTGCAAGGCCAGTAAGGCAGTGGATTGAAAGTGGGGGGGGGATAGACACTCGCCATGGCTGTAAAGACTCACGGGGGCGGACGGCCCGACCCCCCTCCCTTCACAGAATTTCATGCGACTTTGGGCTGGCCTCAACCACCCTCTCTCGTCCTGCTCCACTATAGGCTAGCCGGGCTATGCCGCCCACCCACTCGCAGCGTCCCAGCCACAGTCACATATCCCCTCACCAGACCATCTCCCCATGGGGCCCAAAGGACTAGGGCAGGGTTCCCTGGCCTTTGACTGGCCAGAGCGCCACCCCAGCTCGACGCTGATTCGCGGCGAGGCCACGCTGCTTGTGACAGTCCCATATCCTCCACCTCCGCCCCCGCCTCCACAAACTGCTGCCTGGTCTCCGCGTCTACCCGACAGGCCGCTGGGCCTTGGTATATGAGGCGGGTGTTGGAAATGGGGTGCGCGTGGATGCTGTCCTCCTGCTATTCCGAGCTGCAGTAAGGCTCCGCGGCCCGTTTAGACCGGCCCAATTGTGGGAGGAGAACCATGTCCCTCAGCAAAATGCTTGTCGCCGGGAGTAACTGTTTACACCACGGTCTTGGCATCTCCTGGAATGGGGGGAGTCGGTCTATAGTCGGCCGATTCACTGGAGAGTGTTACCAAGCCCGCCCCCGAATAGCTCGTCGGCCGTAGTGCCCCTCCCCTCCCCCTTTTTTTTTCACCGTCCCTCGTTCTCTGGCTCTTGAGCCCTTTTTTTCACCAGCCGAAGTGCATTAAGCCACCCCACGTATATAAACACGTGCTGGAGCCCGCTCTCCGCCAGGCCCTTGACTCCCATTCCACCCCTCCCTCTCCCTTTCCAACCCACCGATTTCCCCCTTGTCGTCGCTTTGGATGTCCCCGACCCAGCGAATTATAACCCAAAGCCCTTACTTCTGCCGCCGAGCCTTCGTTGCCGCCGCCGCCTTCACCAACTCCCCGCCGTTCTTGATACCCTACGCCTCCGCCCGCCCCTGCCCTTACCACCCCTGCCGCCGTTCCCTTCACCTCCGCCACCCCACCGCCAACTCCACCCACCCTAACCGACCCACCACCCGACCCTCCGCCACCATGGTCCAGTCCTCGCGCCTCTCCACCCCGGACTCGGGCTCCATTGAGATCGCTCTCCAGCAGTCCGACGGTATCGACTACCACCGCACCCACATCTACCGCAACCTGTCCGTGGCCCGCCTCTACGAGGACGCCCTCAAATATGAGCCCGGCACCTCGCTCTCCGCCTCGGGCGCCCTCATCACCTGCTCGGGCGCCAAGACGGGCCGCAGTCCTAAAGACAAGCGTATCGTCGAGGAGGAGGACACCCTGCACGATATCTGGTGGGGCCCCGTCAACACCAAGATGTCCGAGCGAGTCTTCCGCATCAACCACGAGCGCGCGGTCGACTACCTCAACACCCGCGAGCGCCTCTACGTCTTTGACGGCTTTGCCGGATGGGACCCCAAGCACCGCATCAAGGTGCGCGTCGTGTGCGCCCGTGCCTACCACGCCCTGTTCATGTACAACATGCTGATCCGCCCTACCGAGCAGGAGCTGGCCGAGTACGGCGACCCGGACTTTACCATCCTCAACGCCGGCCAGTTCCCCGCCAATCGCTACACTACCGGTATGACCAGCACCACTAGCGTGGCCATCAGCTTCGAACGCCGCGAGATGGTTATTCTGGGCACCGAGTACGCCGGTGAGATGAAGAAGGGTATCTTCACTGTCATGCACTACCTCATGCCCAAGTCGGGCGTCCTCTCTCTGCACTCGAGCGCCAACGAGGGCCCTGCCGGCGACGTGTCGCTCTTCTTTGGCCTGTCCGGCACGGGCAAGACCACCCTTTCGGCCGACCCGCGCCGCTTCCTGATTGGTGACGACGAGCACTGCTGGAGCGACGACGGCATCTTCAACATTGAGGGCGGCTGCTATGCCAAGTGCATCGACCTTTCGGCCGCCAAGGAACCCGAGATCTACAACGCCATCCGCTTCGGTGCCGTCCTGGAGAACGTCGTTTTCGACGACGAGTCCCGCGTGGTGGATTACACGGATGGGTCCCTGACTGAGAACACGCGCTGCGCCTATCCGATTGAATACATTCCCAACGTCAAGCTCCCCTGCGTGGGTGGCCACCCGCAGAACATCATTTTGCTCACCTGCGATGCCTTTGGTGTGCTGCCTCCCGTGGCCCGCCTTACCCCCGCCCAGGCCATGTACCACTTCATTTCCGGGTACACCGCAAAGATTGCCGGTACCGAGGACGGCGTGACGGAACCCACCGCGACCTTCTCGGCGTGCTTTGGCCAGCCCTTCCTGGCCTGGCATCCGGTCAAGTATGCCTCGATGCTGGCCGCCAAGATCCAGCAGCACGGCAGCCGCGTCTGGCTGGTCAACACGGGCTGGAACGGCGGTGCCTACGGGGTCGGCAAGCGCATTTCGCTCAAGTACTCGCGTGCCATCATTGACGCCATCCACAGTGGCGAGCTGAACGATGCAAGCTACGCCAACTACCCGGTGTTCAACATTGACATCCCCACTGCCGTGACGGGTGTGCCCGACGCCGTGCTCAACCCTCGCTCTGCTTGGACCGGCACCGCTGCCGAGTTTGACGCCACCCTCACCAAACTCGCCACCCTCTTCAACAAGAACTTCAAGATCTACGCCGACAAGGCCACCCCTGAGATTCTGTCCGCCGCCCCGCGTCTTTAAACGCGTGGGGTTGCTCCCCGCCTCCTCGGATTTTATTTTTTTGGGTTGCACATTGTCTTGGTGCTGGCGCCCGGGGAATAATTTTCCTCCTTTTGGGTCTTATGCACTCCGCCCTTGTCCCTCCCTAATATAAACTCCGCCCCTGACGATTTACTTTAACCTTCAGTTGGCGGGCAGCGATTTGGTACAGCCGGGACAAGTTTCAGTGGGCCCCTATGGAGCCTTAGTAGCGAACCAAAAGTCAATTTTCAGTCAACTTTCCAGACCTGGTGATAGCTATGATGCTTAATCGCCCTGTGTGCACGATTACGTTGGCACAATTAGCTGGCCGGGTTCGATTATTAGTCACGAAGCAGATCATGGGTTTTCTAATGAGGAGTGGCGCGGGCAAAAGGGCACAGGCAGTGAAGATGCGCAACTGGGGTAGTCCATGAGGTACAGGATATGTACGATGGCGCCGGGGTCGACTGAGTAGGGTAAACATTTCCCCAAGGGATACAGGGGTGCTTCCGCTTACCGGTTTTAAAGGGGGGTATAAGGCAGTGGCCACCTAGGGGTGCAGCCTGGGAGTGGAGCTGGAATGTGAAGCAAAGTGGAAGGGAGGAGGAGGAGGGGGAGATCATGCTTGAACACCGCCAGCCAACCTCGATCCTGACATGACAATTAGGTTTTTAAGTTGCATCCTAAATTGGCACTCTTTTCGCGATCAGAGGGTTACCCGTCCCAATCATCGATTAGGGTGCGTCGTTTCTTTGCCTTTATGTTTCTCTCCGTCGGTCTCCATGCCCAGCAATCATACCCCCCTCTCCGTGGCCTACCTGCCGTGTCACCACGCCTCCTTTCTTCTCCAGCCCCATGGATACGTGCAGTCCCAACAACCAAAAAACTTCAGCGTGCTTCTTTGAATAGGACGCAGAGCCTTCCAGCCCTATCTCTTGGTATACACAGAGTCACCTGGGGGATGACAGCATAGATCTCTTCCACACTTTTCTTCGCATTCGTCCACCATTCCTAGCCTTCTTGTGCGTCGCGCTCTTCTGGCCGCCCTTGCCTGCGTATGACACCACCCCGCGACACCTACTTGTGTATGTATCCAATCCTCCCTATTTATCCATATCCCCGTGAAACCCTGACTCGCCGACCGCCTACCCCATGGCCAGGTCCAAATCCAAGACGAAGGCACAGGTAGGTCCGCTCAACCGCTAGTCCACCTCCAGTGATGCTCCCCATTGGCTGTCTTGGTCTCATTTGTCCGCCCGGTACCGCCCACCCCGGAGACGCTAAAGCCTCGTCGTTGTTTCTGTGCTTCACCCTCCCCCCCGGGTCCGATTTCCTCGGCTTCTGGTCGGTGCGACAGTATTCTGGCCGGCAGGCCTCGGCCGGGCTCCCACCCATAGTTGGCAGCGACGATCCCCAGCCGAACGAGGCTGCCTTGCTCGAAGATCTCACCTTCCTGACCACCTGCTTTCCGCAGTGCCAGCCGTCATTCCTGGAGTACACCCTTCAGCGCCATGGCCACCGGGTAGCCGACGCCGCCCAGTTCGTCCTGCGTCGGTTGGAGGAGGCCGAGGCCGGTAACGGTGACGAACGCTGTGCCGTCGAGGACTCTTTCTTACGCGACAGTCGGGACTCAGCCGCCACCTGTCCGGATTCATCCAGCAGTTTCACCACCTCCACTACCAGCCCACCCGCGGAAGAATATGGGTCACAGGACGGGGGCTGGGCCACGGTACGTGGCGCGCGATCCTCCTCGGGCTCGTGCTCGTCCACTACGTTAGGCACATCGCCACCTCCCGCGGCCACCCCGCTGGCTGCCGGACCTCTCTCCGTTACCGCCAGCTCTGCCCCCAAGCAGACTGTACTACCACCCGATCTCAGCGACGCCGTCCGGGTCTTGCGCTTGACTGACACTCAGACCACCCCCATGTCCCGCGTAAAAACCTCTCAGCACCGGCGCCCGGCACCACCCCGCAACCAGCCTATCGCGGACGACGGAACCACCCCGGTTGACGTTGCCCAAATCCGGGCCATATTCCCTGATTTAGATCCTGCCGAGGTGGCCGCTCAGTTGGCCCGGAGTCCCGATATCCATGCGGTAATCGACGAGCTGCTGAGTGGTGGTGGGCGTTCCGCGACACCCAGCGCTGATCCGTCGGCTGGGTTGACTGCGGCGGATCCCCAGTTCGAGATGCTGCGGACCATGTTTCCCGATCACACCTCGGCCCAGCTACGTGATACTCTGGCCCGGTACGAAAACTTGGATGCTGCCGCTAACGCGCTCCTAAACCCACCACCCGCGCGGTCCAACTACGCCGCGCTCTCCCGTCCGCCCGCCTCGGCCTCTACCGGACGGTTCGGGGTGCTGGCGCCTAAAGCTACGGCCAGACCTGCCGAGCCTCTGCGTAACCAGTCCCCGGCTGCGCCACCTCCCACCTCACCCTCTTCGACATCTTTAGATGGCTTTCGCGCGCCCCGGCGAAGCCGCAATCACACTTCAGCGGCCACTCGCGACGAGGATGACAATGAAGCCGACCGGTCCCTTGAGCACTGTCATGCCATGGTGGAACACTATACCCAAAAGCGCCACATGGCCTTCACTGCGGCGGCCGATGCGTTCACCCGGCGGAATAAACTAGGCAACCACTCGGGAACTGCCCTGTACTACTCCATGGAGGTAGGTAGTAACCCAGCACTGCCGTGAGCACGCGGTGTGGTTCGAATCTCCCTCTTCCCTCCCCCCCTCGCTCTCTTCCCGTGGGTCACAACTCGCCCTTCAACTGCCGTTGCTAATCGACTGTACTTCTCTTACAATATACCCAACCCCTGGGTGGCGATCTACAGGGCAAACGGGCCGATGGCCAGCTCAAAGCGTGGCAGAACCGGGGGGCACGGGCCCTGGTCGAGCACCAGAGGTAAGTTATGTGTTGATGTCGACGTTGTCGACCAAAAATAGATCAACAACAACTATCGCTACTACTGAGTTGTAGAGTCGACATGCGGTAATCGGGGACCGGGAGCTAACGCGGAATCACACCCTACCGATAATCTTCATTCGAACATAGGCGCCGGGCCGATGACCCTTACCTATTGGACCTTCACATGGTCTACGTGAAGCAGGCCATGACAATCGTGGTGGAGGACCTGGACGCCTGGTATGCTGCTGAGATGGCCAAACCAAGTAAGTATCAAGTTTAAGAACAGGGGTTTACCTGATACTCTCCACCCCTCGGCGCGGGTTTTGGATGAATCGGTCGGCACCGGCACCCTCCTCCATTAGGTCTCACACCCATACCCAACCCACCTTTTCACCCTTAATCAGACGTGCAGACCCGACGTTGCCTCAAGATTGTTACGGGACTTGGTAAGCATTCCAAAGATGGTGCTGCTCGTCTGCACCCAGCGGTGGTACGGTACCTCACTAAGCACTGTTGGCAGTTCACTGCGGAGGCGGGTCACATCCTTGTCCACCCCATCCGTCGTTCTGGGTGATCTTTACGAGTCCAATGCCTTGGCAGGTGTACTAAGTAGGTTTGCCTGCCACTTAATCTACTCTACCCTGTACATACATAGTTGGTGTTGTTGTTTTTTTAAAAAATATACGCGTTTGTTTAATTGCTCTCACGGACACCGGCCAATTACGACGCTAATGTGGCAGAAAATTCCATATCCCTCCCTCCCCGTAAGACGCTGGCGGCGCGTCGTGCAGCATGGCAGAGGGATCGGGCCGGATAACAAATGTGCTCAGTCTGATCAAGAGTGTGCCAGCCAGGGGTCGCAACTGCGACAGCGACTGTACTGGTCGAGTCATCCTTGCCTCCACCCTTTAATGCTATATAACTAGCACACGGGGACAATGGAATGCGCTGCCACAGAATGAGAGGCACGGTATACTGTCGAAGACCTATAGACGGTGCGGGACCCAGAGGCCAAACCTCGCCTTCTGGTGTACAATGTGAATAGCCATGGCATGCGCAGGGAAGTGGCGAGGCGCTCGACGGTCGCTCCTCACTAATGCCCTGGCACGTGGGGTGAGCAGGAATGGTTATTTTTAGCCGCTGCACAGTGGGCGCCCCGGATGTTCCGCTGACCTACAGTCGGCGCTACGCCGTCCAGGCTAGTCCGATACGGAAGGTGTATATTGAAGGGAGAGGAACAAATGGTCCCAACGGCTGTCGTCCGCGTCGCCAAACGAGGGTCACTGGCCATTCCGCCGGTGTTTATAGGGAGCCTGCTGTCAAGTGACGACAGTAGCACGGCGGGTGGTAGCGGACGATCCGCCAGGTCTGCGGATGATTTGATCCAGGTCCTCGTCGCCTCTTCTTAAGGGGCCAGTGGCGGTCCGGTCGAGGGGGGAGGGGAGCCGTGCAAGACCCCAGTGGATCAGCCAGTCCTCAGCACGCTTGATTAGGAACTTTCCCTTATACCGGTTTTTATTTTATTTTTATTTTTTCGGGGGGAATGT
>JANBPT010001251.1:0-11760 GCA_027575765.1 Tieghemiomyces parasiticus | reverse complement strand
AGTCGAGCGGGGCGGACGAACGAGGTCGGAAAACAGTGGGTGCGTAAGCCTGTCTTAATATGTGCGTGTGAGCTAATGTTGGCCTCCTTAGTGGACGTACGGCAGCCTGAGAGGGAGGCAGGTAGTGTACCAATGCCAAGTCACGCAGCACCTATCACGAGGCGGGGAGGAATTGCGGGTGCGTAGGGACTATGGGCGATGTCGAGGTGGTGGACAATGGCGTACAACCAAGGCATGGACCAGCAGCAAATTAACTGCGAGCGAATTAATGAACACTAGACCGGTGTCGGGTCATACGAAGGGTCGGCCGACTACTGCCGAGGGATAGCCTGTACGGAGAGGAGGGGGGGATGCAGCTAAAATGAGTAAGAGGGTCAAAACGATAGGGAGTAGAATGTGAAGTACGGACCGGAAGGCTAACGGACGGAGGTACCTTAAGAGGAAGACAGGCAGGATGGCCACTGCAGGGTGCTTCCAAAGTGCTGGGACTGACTGGCGTTGTGTGTGTGGCGAATAGGTGTAGAGGCGACCCGGGCAGCAGGTAACCCGCCCCTTACCTCTGCGTATTCACACCTTGAAACCTTAAAAGAATAAAAATACAATGTGGAGGGCAGGGCGTGGATGATGTCTCCCCTGTCTGGGTGCCGACCAGAGGGGGGAGGGGGTTTCATAGTTACTGGGGAAAGTAAGATCGGGCGACGCCGAGGTCTTAAACCGTCACCATTGCCCACAGCAGTTGGCGCACATCGATCGGGACCGCATCCACATCCACGACGTTCACTGTTTGGACATCCTTTCCCACATGGTTACAAAATGGCCAAAGCCAGAGTATTCTCCGATAAGGGGAGGAAAGACGATAGAAGGGAAGGGTACGCCACAAGTGTGGGCCAGGAGGGCGGGGTGCGGTTTGACTGAGGGGCACAGTGAGGGAAGTGGGAATGGAGTGAAACCGCCGTTGCCGTGTAGGCTAATGTGAAGGGGGGGGGGGCAGAAGGCAGAATCCTTGGAGGTTTCATTCGCTTGGGGCATAAGGAGGTCCGAGATGGCTGATATCCGCAGAGCTCCAGGCAATGCCCCGATTAATGTACACGGAACAGGAAACGGAAGCTGGAGAGCGTGCGACACTTCGCAGTACCGGCGTCCGTGGTACGACGCCAGATGGGCTTGATAAGCCTGTCCTGCTTACAACCTCTGACTTCCTGGAAGTCAAAATCGGCCCTACTCCCCCGAAAGCGGTAGCGGTGGAGACTGGGCGTTTCTTTGGCGGGAGGGGGGACGAAAATACGACCTACCAAGTCTAGCCACTCTTTTCACTCGAACCCTGGTCGGTGCACGGGAATTCGTCACTTTGGATGATTCTTAGACACTTAGGACGTTGTGACTGACAGGTTGGAAACCAACCCATACTTTGGTTCCTTCACTACCTAATTAGATATCAGGCCCTCCGCAAGGGTTGGTGTTTGATGATGGAGTTTTTTTAACAAATAAGCAAGCGTGGGCGCGGGGGCGTCGGGAATAGGGGTGATATCACAAGTACAAGGGTAAATAAAGACACAGAGCGGGGCGGGGACAAGAGACCCGCCCCCACGACAATCGAGGCCTCGCAAATTCAAGAATTGTAGGTGTCGCCAAGGAAAAAAAGGAAGTAATCGCAAACCAATTCGGGTAGGGTAGCCACAGGCAACCCGGGAGGTCATCATCCTCCACCTTAAAAGTCCAAGAAGAGTGACCGGTACGGGTCGACGTCGGACTGCAAGTGGGTCTCCCGCGGGGGTTCCGGGTAGCGGTCAAAGTTACTCGTGTCGCCGACATGTTTATACGGCGGTACGATCGGAGCGTCGGTGGTGCGGGCCATGAGGGCCTCCCAATCGACGGCCTGGAACCACGGATGCTGCTTGATATCGAGGGCCCCGTTTCGCAGGTTCCCCAGCCGTTTAGTCCGGTCGGCCGTGAGCAGCTGGCGAATCAGGTCTTTGGCAGAGGCGTCAAAGTGGCTCGGGAACGTGATGCGGCCCGCTAAAATCTTCTCGTAGATACCGAACGGGTTGTCGTCAAAGAAGGGCGGGTACCCGGCCAGCATCTCGTAAATGAGAATGCCCAGTGCCCACCAGTCCACCGCCTTGCCATGGCCCTTGGACTGGATGATCTCGGGGGCCAGGTATTCGGGCGTGCCACAGAGCGTCCAAGTCCGGTCTGCAACTTTTTTGGCGAACCCAAAATCGGTAATCTTGATGTGGCCGCGTCGGTCGAGCAGTAGGTTTTCGGGCTTGAGATCGCGATAGATAATGTCCTTGGTGTGTAGATACTCGATGGCCAACAGGATCTCGGCCGCGTAGAACCGCGTCACATCGTTGGGAAACCGGCCGGCTTTGCGCAGGTGGGTGAAGAGTTCGCCGCCCATCACGTACTCCTGCAGCATATAGAGACTGACTTGGTCCTGGAACGTGTCGTGGAGGTGCACAATGAAGGGGAAGCGCACCTGATTGAGGATTTCGCGCTCTGAGTTGATGTGCTCAACTTGCTTGAGTTTTACCACATCGACCTTGCGTAGTACCTTCATGGCAAAGTACTCTGACGTGTGATGTTTGCGGCACAGGTACACCCGGCCGAATGTACCAGTTCCCAGGGTGACCTGGAGCTCGTAGTCGCCCAGCGTAGTCCGGGGTGCCGAGGGGATTGGGGTGGTAGCAGAGCTATGGTCAGTGGACGGTCGCGGGGCCACCGCCGTCGTCACTGGCGTAGTGGTCGGGACCATGCCCGAGGAGGACTTGCCGGGTAAGTTTCCACTCTCGTAGACGTGACCCGCAGGTCGGGCGACGGAGACGGGCGAGGCCGGTGACATGGGACGCGGCGAGAGGTCGGAAAGTAAGGATGAGCCCACCGAGGAGGAGGCGTTCGACGAGGCGGACAGTCGGGTACCCTGCGAAGGTTCAGGTCGGTAGGGTAGAGTGCCAGCGTCAAATTCAACACCGGCGGGAGGCGGCGGGTGGGCGCTTTCACTGTGGCCTCCAACCGAGTAGGCGAGAAGACGGGCCTGGTCAGCGTAGGTAGGGGTAAGGAACGTGCCCAGGGAGGAGTGCGGGTGGACCGGGGAGCTGTTTTGGACCGAATACGAAGTGAGACTGGTCTGGGACACGGCCGGGGTCGGTGGGGAGACGACGAAACTGAGCGAGTCGAGGGCCCGCGAGACTTGGAACGATGGCGACGTCGGAGTGCGCGGAAGGCGCTGGCCAACGGAGGGGGAACCGGTCGGCGGAGCCGGGTGGTAGGGATCCGTGGTCGCGTAGGATGGGTTGCCGTGGTGGTAAGGATGGTAAATGGAGGCAGTGGTGTATGGCAGCGGATTCGGGTCAGACTGGCAGACGGGGCGTTCGCTAGCGCGGTACTTTGCGGGCGGGGTAGCCTCGTACTCTTCAGCGGCAGACCCGGGCTGAACACAGGAGAGGGAACGTTTCCGAGCGTTGGAGGGCGCCGGGGACGAATCTGTGGTGGTGGTGGCAGGGGCGGTCGGGTCGTGCGGGACACCGAGCGAGCGGTTGACCAAGGACGACGCCGAGGATGTGGGATGGTCGGAGTAGGAGCGCGACGAATCCGGGGGCTGTGACGCGTAGGGGCTGGCCGAAGTTGTCGGCGGGGCCGGATGGGAAGCCGGCGGCGGGGCCGTAGGTGCCACGCGGTAGTCCAGGAGGTCTGGGTCGGCCGAAGGCTGGGTCGGATGCGGAGGGGCAGGCGGACCGCCGGAAGCACTATGGCTATTACTGGATGGGCGGCCGTCGTCAGCGAGGGCGGAGGCGATGAGTTCGTTAGAGAGGTAACCGGGCCGGCTGGAATCGTATAATGAGGTCATATTAGCGAGGAACCAAGTCGAACGAGACGAGTAAGTGGACGGGTGGAGGGGGGTGGTTAAAAGAAGGGGCCGCCGCTGGGTAGGACAGAGCAGGCCGCTGATAAGTACTCCGCAGGCCGAGAAAAAAAAAACCGGAGTGAGGTATCAAGATAGGTACTGAGGTGGCGAGAGTGGCGGAGCAGCCGGCTAGACAATGTGGAAACGCTGTAAGGACAAGCTTGCCCGCAAGAACCATGCGTGACCCTGGGGTTGTGGCGACGGTCCCGAAGGGGAAGAAAAGGTCGGGGCGGCAATCGAGTGGATGGACGGAGTGAACTAGGCGTGTGGCACGGGTGAGGTTGGCGGGGGCGGGGAGGGTGGAGTTATACGGCCAACCTCGAGCCGAGGGGGAGGGCCGCTGGAACGTTGAGTGATAGGCGGGTGGGAGGGGGCGGTTTGCAAGGCAACGGAACGGCCAAAGTACAGAGGGGCAGTAGAGCACCTGGCTGTGGAGAGATCGGTGGAGGCTCTGATATGCAAGCGAGAGGCTCAGGGGACGAGGGAGACAAGCAAAATAGTCTACAGAGCGGGGCGGGCACTGTGACCGGGGGGGAGGGGTGGATGTGTGTGCCAGGGAGGGGGAGGGTGAGAATAGCAAGGTGGCGGGACTGTGCGTAAATAATCAAGCACATAAATGTGACAGGGGTCGGGTGGGAGGGGCTGGTGTCGGTGGATGTCGTTGGGACTAACTGGACTACTCTCGAGCCGCCGGGGGGATCATAGCGATCGAAATATTATATAAAACGGGAAGGGGAGGGAGCAACACGTCTAGTGTGAATGAAAACAAGCGACAGCGCATAAATAGTAAGGAACCGGTTCGCTCCGATTAAGTCGTAAAAGGGAGGAAGGACAGCCGGAGACGGCATCAACCAATCGACGCCGGGAATGCTTGCGCTCAAAATGACAGCGAATACCCTGTCACAGTGGCTTGGGGGTGAAGTGCTAGGTGACGGAGGCGGCCGTGAGGAACCTAGGCCGCCCCAAGGTGGTGAGGCTAAAGCTGCGCGGAAGAGCGACGGGAGAGGGATGAGGTTGTGATGACAGACAGGACGGGTCTAGCGAACAAGGAACGAGGGGGAAGTTTGCGAACCCGACGCACCAAGGAAATCGCGAGCACAGGGAGGAACCTGGTCGGTCGATCTCTTTTGGGGTGTTCGCTGTCTCTCACGGACGACTTGGTCACAAGGGGTATCCGACTGCCATAATACCAGTCCCCCCCAATAAAAAACAAAAAATATCGGCAGGCAAATGGGATGTGAAAAACTAGTGGTAGAGGGGCGACCAACTTATCAGGCCAACGGCGGTAGAGAGGCCAGGGGGAAGGTGTGATCGGGAGGTTGTATCAAGTGGGCCTTGGGGGTACTATAGGATGGAGAGCCTCAGAAGGCGTGCATTACGTTGTGGTGAGAGCTAGTCTGCGCTATAGGGTAGGCCTGGGTAAGTTTAGCGCGGGCGGCAGTGGTATGATGGAAGAGAGTTGTCAAATTATGCAGTAAGGGGCCAAGTCATCGGCGCGTCCGACTTGGAGTAGGGAAGGGGGCAGGGGGCTAGCTAGCACGGGTAAGAGCGGGTGCAAGCGTATAGAAAGCCGAGAACATAAGAGACGAAGGACCGTCCAGCGGAGGACGCGGAACCACCGCGGGCTCTGGATTTTGTATACGGTGTCGGTCTGCGTTACTGGGGGGTAGAGGGCCTCTGCTAGTTTAGCCTTATGGGGGGGGCAAGCCAGTGTAAATGGAAGGTTAGCGCAGGTGGGTCGGATTGGTGTTTGATTATTATTTTCTGAAAGGGCGGCATAGAGGTGTTTTAACTGAGAAGGTTCGAATTAACCCTCCAGTAAGCTATGTTGCGACCGGGTTGTATAAGTTATGTATGCTCCATGGTTATATCCCTTAAAGCCAATAACCAGGTCTAGCGCTCCTAAACAATCTCACTCTTACCGTTCCATGCAGGTTCGATTCCAAGGGATAGCAGCTGACCACCTGGTATAGTTTGTGACACAGATAACCCACTAATGATGATTTTGCAAGTGGAAGGATAGCCCTTTAAAGCGAGCCTTTCCTCTGCCCGATTAGTACGTTTGGATCTGAGAGGGATGGCCTTAATGCGAATTAGTCAATATAGAAGACGGAGAGAGAGGGAGGAAGGGGAGGGTAGTGATCTACCAATACCCCCACCTTCCCATCCTCATCGGACAGTGACCCTACACCAACTCAAGGCGTCCGGGGCCTCGCAGACTCAGCTCACAGGTTGACCGCTAGCAGAGACGAATGACTAGGATGAAGAGGTGAGATGAGAAAGATCAGGCTACCCTTACAGGCCGAGTGTCCGCCCTTGTCGGTACTCTACCGAATGAGGCGTACGGCGAAGGAAGTCAGGCTAATGTACGCACTCTGTTGACCAGGTAACATGCCCCCTTAACTCCAACTCCCAGACGGCTCGGATGCACAGCGCCACGTCAGACACAGTTACTTACTCGCCCACCACGTTACTGATCGTGTCCGCCACCAAGCGGGATCACAAATTAAAGATGGGGTTGGACTTACATCGTAGTGGACACCGTGTCAACTTTGCATCGAATGTTTTATCAGCTGCTGACTGCGTGTGGAAGATACGGAAGACAATGTAGGGTGCCAGAGGGCTCAAGGCATGTGGCCTCGCACGCGGAAGGCTGCCGACGGTCACAACTTGGGAGGAGGGTAGTGGGACAGGGAGGATGTGCGTAGTGCATTAATATCAGGGTTGACTGGGTGTCATTCAGAAGCCACAGCTGCACGTCTCTGTATTAAATTAGTCAGGGAATGAACCAAGCGCAGGCAGGGGTTAGGTCTAATAAGGACAGCCTGGAGCAGGGTTAGGGGAATATGGCAAACAGACGATGGCCGTCGGCCGGGTGGCCAACGGTGGTGAGAGGATGAAGGGCGGTGGAGGATGTTCGCCATCGTTGGTTTTAAGACGGGCCCTTCTTTGCAAGCCGACACCAAAAACTAGGCTGGGATGGACAAGTGGCAGTGGTTCTAGAAAAGAAGATACTGGGACGCAGAAGTGGCTTCAGGGACGTGTTGTTCGCCCATATGCTGTATGCCTACTAGTTCCCACCAGAACGATTTTCACAGGCAACGGCAGAGCGGTCAGATTCTTCGTGCATATATCCGCCGCAAAATGACAGGCAATAGTGGTTATATATAGAGAGAGAGACAAGGTGGATTTCCACGGCAAAGTGGGAACCTCCGAAACAACCCATACTTCACTTTCACCGCCTACCCATCTGACAACAGGACCTCCAGCGTGCCATGCATGCTTCAACACACCGGATGACCACGCTTCCGAGTAAATGGACTTCAAGCCCGACGATTGACAAGGCAGGCCAGTTGTCAAGCCAGGCTGAGTGGATGCCCCCGGCTGCGCCCGCAGGGGACGTGTAGCATGACAGTTGCGCCTTTAATGGCAAGGTAGCGTTCCTCGTACTTGGTTGCTTAGCAGAGCCGGGCAACGTGAAGAGAATTGTCGGTCTTTGGTGCATGTTACCGACACGCGGACTACCAGGCAGTAGCGCTGCTGAGGCTACCTTGGACCGTGGCCGGCCTAGAGTAGGGCTCTGACCGTCATTAATTGGCCAACTGTAGCGGAAGGTAAAGTTTGGTGGAACGGCCATGGCGGTGTAGGCAAAACTTTCCGCTGCCACTATTTTTGTATGGCACTCACGGTCATGAACGCCCTTTTTTAACGTGCTACGCGTGGAGGTCAGTTAAGCCTATTGGCTAGAATGGCTTTGATTATTACTAAAAATACGATATGAAAGTTCCAGCATACAGCTAAATTTTTCACTGCAAACGGGACGTTGTGCTATATCCTACGTATGATCCCCATCAAAAAAATCGTGTGAGATGATTCGATTAAACCCAACTACCATCAGGAATAGTGATGAGCAGCATATATTTAATTTGTCGCCCCTCGACTGCGAATGTAAATTAATAAAAGGGGTTGAGTTAGGACGATTTGTAGTTAATCTTCCCGGCTACTTGTTAACCTCAATGTCACGGTGCCACGTGTCCTTCCTAACCTATGCCCCAAAAGTGGCCTCGCTCTAGCATATTCTACATCAAGCTGCGCTACATGGTTGGCCAGCACGTTATCCCCATCTAGGGACTCATGTTAATTATAAAGGTCTTGTACAACGACAGCGCATCCCGCGCGGCTCGTCTTTGGGTACATTTACTATGTTTGAGAACGACCTCCATCTACTCCGTCATGTAGTGGTCGTAGTAATAATGGTCGCAATGATATGATTCGGCGGGTCTGAGCCTGGCCGTAGGTGAACTATATCCTCAAAGTGAAACATGCTGCCCATGTGCCTAGAAACGTCTTAGCCATGCAAAACTCGAATTGGTACGCTGATCGCATTGTTAAAGTTGGTTGAGGTACTCACCGAATAGCGGCACCCCCGGAGCAACTACATAAATGATATCCTTTCTGGAGAGATCGGAGACGACCGAACTTTGAACTACTGTAAGTGATGCCCGTGTCGATTGGCCTGTGCGCCGACTTGGCAGCGCACAGCGACTCGCAAAGGACCACGTCGTCCATAGCCAGGGTGTGGATGTGTCTCAGTCAATGGTAATTGGGTCGCAGGCCTCTCTCCTGGCGTTATCCACTCCTTTGACGTGAAAACTGACCCTTACTGGGTAATTTATCCGATTTAAACAAAAGTGTTCTGCAGCTAGTAAATGTACTACCAATGTGATATCAAGTGACGGAACACTTTGAGTGGAAGCTGGCCTTGAAATTGATGTCGGAGATGTATTCGGTGAGCAATCGTCAGGGCTACGACTGGGAAGCACCCACCTCAACACCCGTAGGTGAGGATGACTAATTGTTTCCCTTGGGCGCACTGTATACGGTGGGCAGAAATGGATCTGGGATAGGTTCACTACCACGGGGCGCGCGAAACTTTGATCTCCAGAGAGCTAGGCCGAAATGAGGCGGTGAATTCTTAGCCTTATAGCTGTACACGGCCAGACTTTAGTCGTACCGAAGAGGGCTGAGACAACTCCTGCCCATAAGTAGAATTCGGTAAAGTGATGTGGAGGAGGGGGGGGTCTGGAACCGGGTCGATCCCTACCATTTCCAACTCCTCGGTCTAAAATGGACATATGGCGGACGAATAGCCCTATCCTTTCTCCTCCATTCCCCCGACAACAGTTTTAATCTGTTAACCACCGATGATCGCCTTAGCATTCCGTAGTTTTAGTGTGGTCCTTACTCATAGCGGGCCTCGCGCTTAATTTCAGTACATGGCTGATCCTAGCATGTAAGCCTTTGCCCGCCTCCTTCTATATGGTAGCAGAATCTGGTACTTGATTTCTCTAGTCGCACCGGGCGGACTTTCAGCCAAGCGAGATCCGTGTTCAGCGTCCCTTCATGTATTATTTGTTATATACTATCTACCTTTCCTTCTGCATTCGCTGTACTTTTACGTTTCCTACTTTTTTTTCGTGCCAATGTGACTTGCCCACCGTTCATCATTTTAGCCACCCTTAATTCATACCGCTCACCCCTTTGGACAGCGTTAGGGACTCCAACCCGCATATGCCTACTGTTTGTCAGGGGCTGTACCATGTTGTCTACCATGTCGCCCGTGGTGTACACCATGGGCCTGGACGCCCTCAGTGTCCGGGATATGTCCCAAACCTTTACTAGTTTGTTCACCCTTATCATGTTCTTCGGCTTGTTCCGAGCAGCCCGTACGTTATCACATAGCCGGCGGGTTATCCATATCCAAAGTTTTCTAATGAATCTTTTCATTGCCCTTCTGTCCATTCCGCTCAACCTCTGGCCGGTTATGGTCCCGCACTGTTTTATCTACTCCATCCTCTTCTACATCATTTACCTCCTCTCTATCGCCTTCCTGGGACTCATTGTCATCACCAAGGCCTACTACGCCAGTGGATTCTCCCGGGCCTCACTCGGGGCTCTGCTGCTTATGCTGGGCGTGGCCCTCGCCGTTCACATTGTGTGCGTTGTGCGGATCGACGTCGTGTATAACCCCGCCGCCGTGCGATGCGATATCACGTTTGAACAATCGTCTTTCATCGCATCATTGGCCCTTGATATCGTGTTCAATTTTACTGCCTTGTGGTTTTTTCTATTGCCGCTCTACCGCGCGTTCCTGCGGCTGCGGACAAAGAGTTTCATGATACTGATCCGCGACGGCATGCTCTTTTGGATCAGCGTCACCATCTTCCGCGCTGCCATCTCGATAGCAATGTTGTCTCCGGCGGTCAATGACTACAACACCATAATAATTGTCATATCGAGTAAGTAATTCCCGCGCAAGGAGAACTGATTGACTTGGTCTCGTCGAGTGCCAAGTAATCCATTGAGCCGTGCAGCTCCTTAGAGCGTGTTCACTAACGCAATACCCAGCGTATTTTCCCCACACCTCCCTTTTTTTGTACGTAGTTATCATACCAAATACTGTCATTACCATGCAGCTGGCTAAAACCAATCTGGATTACAATTAGATTGAGACTGTAATACACACCACTTTTCTCGAATTTTGATGGTAATTTTCGTGAATGTGGACTCGTATGGTATACAACAGGGAGTCGGATGAGTCGCCGGCGTTGCAGACACAGTGGCCAGCGAGGCATCTGCAATGATATGTGAGAATAGCCAGCCCTGTCAGTGAGGGTTAGGCCTTGCAGTCGGTAGATTTGGCTGTGCTGTGCATAGAGTTTCGTCCATGCGATATGTAGATCACGATTTTCTCGATATCCCAGCAGCTAACTAATGAATGAGGTTGCAGCACTCCGATTTTGAATTATTGCATGGTAACTTTCCAAACTCCAGTCATCAGACCATTATAGAGCAATATACCATCAGAAACGTTAGATTTATAAAGCTAACCTCTAATCCTCTGGTGAAGCAATGAAGACATTAAAGTTAATATATGGATTGCTCAATATATAATAAAATGCAGTTATAAGGTGATTAAAGCAATTGGTCTCTATTGGTGTATTTGAGTATGGGGCACCTTTTAACGAATAGACACTATAGTGCCTAGAAATGGGGGGCTGCCACCAACTGGACAAGTAGACAGGTGGGGAGGGTGTATTGGGGAGGCGAGGAGTGCTATGGACTATCAGGCAAATACAAGAAGGTAGTGACAAAATGGAGCAGCAATCATGGGAGAGGGCTGGGACCCAAGTTGATACAGTCTACCAGGCAATTGTCATATTGTGGGTGTGGTGTCTAAAAACTACACTAGGCAAATGCATGCCTGCACCACCCAAAGTATATCCTACACCAGCACGCCACCCAGCAACCAGCTTCCTGATTTGCATGACTCTTCCATGCATCTCCTCACAAACTCATAGTACTAGCCCATGAACCCAGGAAACCTTTGGCCTCCCAGAACCACTTCCATAACTACACACACTTGCAGCCCAACTTTACTCTATAAACAACCAAGTTTTCCTTCATGAACTTGGCCTCCATTATGTCATCTACTTCCTTGTATTTCTCAATGGAGCATAGCACTTGTGGTGATTGGGAACCACCACATTAGATTATCCCAGGGTAAAGTCCAAGTCTGCTATATCAGAACCATAAATTCTGTGATAGTAGAATAGCCTTTTGGTTATGGTATTAGACTTGGGCTTAATATCAGCACACCCAGAACATAGAAGTACTGACGTTCTGGGTATATATATGATACTAAACTAAAATTGTTTTTGTTTTGATTGCCTAACTTTGGTGACCCTCTAGTTACACCACTAATCAAAATGTTTTTGACTAGATAATTGAAAAGTTGGTGTTGGACCAAGCCATGGGAAATTGGCCCATCATTGGTGGGAGAAGTGGCCTGACCA
>JANBPT010001250.1:0-11763 GCA_027575765.1 Tieghemiomyces parasiticus | reverse complement strand
ATCGGTGCATTCCCCTCCCTCCCTCTCCTTCTCTGACCCTGGCCTCAAATCACACAGCCCCACCAGTGCATTCCCCCTACTTTCTACAGCCAACCAGTCAAGTGCATCTCCCTCCAGTAGCCGTCCTTGCCCGCCGATTCTCATTTGAATCTTGTACTGGTTGTTTGCCCTTCTCCTTCATCCTTCCGTTGCACATCTGCAACCGGCTTCGCCTTCACTCTTGTGTTTGCCGCTGTCCTTGGACGCAGCGCCATTCTGGAATTCCATCCTTCCGAGCGAGTGGAGCCCCTTCATATCCGCAGCCCGAGCCCAAGCCCGGTGTTACCAGGCCCCACCCCCCGCATAGCCCCACTGCTCCCCACCCTCCCCATCTTCCGGCCACCCTCTTTTCCCCTGCGGCCCACATTGCCTCGACACCGCGTCTTTGCTTTTGGTGAAGTACTGCCCACAGCCACACGCTTCCGCAGCGTCCTCCTGGCGACGGTTGCCGACCTTCCACAAAGCTCTCGACTTGCCTTCCTACTGCCCTTCGACACCGTCCTTTCGCGTACCCTCGGCTGCGTCGATCCTGCGGAACTTGTACTTTCATGGTGCTATCCAGCGCTTCGTTTTTCTCCTGCGTCCATCGCGCCTAGTTCGGCCTGCTAGCCTGCTGCAACCCTGCTTCCGCGGCGTGGTTTTTTCTCCCGAGAGTTCCCTGGTTTGTTTGTTGCACTGGCCCTCCCCCCTCCCCCCGGTGGCGAAAGCTATACGATACAACCAGTGTTTCGCGGCCCCCTATCGACCAGGACCGAGTGGGTATACTTCAATCTTTGCCTTCCGCACACGCTTCCCGCCCCGGCCACTTCGAAGTATATACGTCCCTCTCACCCTCCTGCCGGCGCCCGCACCTACATAACCTGTGCTGGTGGATGCAGTCTGGCGCGTTTCCGCCCTCTTGGCTGCCTTTCAATCTCGCACGGTTTTCACCTGGCCACTATCTACGTCTCGGGCCGGATTTTTATGCAATAACCCACTGTGCTCCATTTTGACTCCTCCGCAACTTGGCCGTCGCCCCCAGTCTACTATTCTATCTGCGCGCGTCTAGCCACCGCCACTTGCCGACCCGGTCCTATTCCCTGGGCCCTACCGCTACCCCGCCTGTCTACCTCCGGCTGCTTCCAACCCCCTCTTCTGCCCCATACATATGGACCCTTCAATAGACCCGGCTAGCAGTACGCCCATGACTTCCGCATCCCTCATGTCCAACTACGCCCCCTTTCCGACCTATGCATCGACCTCGGCCCAACTGACCCCGTACTCCCAGGGTGCTGTCGCCCCAGTCAGTCCCTATGCCTACGCGACGAACGGTGCCCCTTCGACCCCAACCTCCCAGCCGCTGCCGCACACCCCGACGCAGTCCTTGGGCCAGGTGCCGGTGAGTCAGCGGTTCCCGCCATTTCCGCCGAACTCTACCCACGGCACCACAGGGGCGTGGCACTGGCCCCACAGTCCTGCGACGGGGGGCCCGGCGGCCTTCTCGCTCGGCCACACCGGCGGCGCCATGCCCTCGACGTTTCCGCACCAGTGGCCTTCGTTTCCTGGGCCGGCTACCGGTCTCGGGGCCGACCTGTACAGCCACCGGCAGACGTTCCACAAGGCCCGCGTGTCGACGACGCTCTGGGAGGACGAAAACACCTTGTGTTACCAGGTCGACGCTAAGGGCTACTCGGTGGCCCGGCGCCGCGACAACAGTTTTGTGAATGGTACCAAATTGCTGAATGTCGTTGGCATGTCCCGGGGAAAACGTGACGGCATCCTTAAAAACGAGAAGGGTCGCCGCGTGGTCAAGGTTGGCGCAATGCATCTAAAAGGTGTCTGGATCCCCTTCCCGCGCGCCAAGGCCCTGGCCACCCAGTACAACATCATCGACCAACTCTACCCGCTCTTCGACGACGACCCGTCCACCTACCTCAATGGTCCGGCCATGTATCCGGGCTTCTCCGGGGTCAATCCCCACGATCCGGCGGCCACCGCCACAGTAGCCGGCCTGTCCGGGTCGACCCTGGGCTTCCCATCGTACCGAGTCCCTTACGGCGCTGACGCTACCCCCACTACCGCCTCGTCCTCGTCCTACCTCGGCACCCTCGCCGCGCAGAGCGGTAGTACCACCACCACCCATTCCAGCCTGGTCAACTCGCCGAACGGTGTATCCGATCTCACCCATAACCTCAACAGCATGATGACCTCAGGACACTCCAACCACGCCGCTGCCGCCGTAGCAGCGGCGGCTGCCGCCATGGGGGCAACCACCCATTCCCCCTTAACCGGCAACGGCTCGTCAGTGCCGTCTCCCGGCACACCCACGGCGGGATCCCTCAGTGGCTACCACCAAACCACGGGAATTTACCACGTCTCGACCAGCGGGGCCGCCACCCCCACCAAGTCTGCCGGGACCGACGGAATTTTTACCAACCACCGAAACGCCCAGCTATTCAGCGATGCCACTCACCGGCCGGCCCCCACGGGCACTTACGATCGTACTCACAACAGGTATGCCCCTTACGGCTATACCGGGGGAAGTTCCTACGGCCGCCGCGGCTCGGATGTCCAAACGTCAGCCGCGTCCATGTTGACAGCCGCGGCGTCGTCGTCGGCGGCCGAATCCTCCCCGTTGTACAAGTACAAATCGAATAGCGGGGAAATGGCCTCCACCACCCACGACTACAGCGGTAGCCTACTAGCCCCTCACTCCACCGCGAGCGCGGTATCCCATCTGTCGCAGCTGGCCAGTGCCGCAGAGAATTCCGACTTGACCCTCTCTCTCAGCGGTAGTAGTGTGGGTTTGGTGACGACGACCACGGCCCCGGGCTACTCCCCAACCCAACCCCTGAACGATGGCGATGCCCCAATGACATCGAACCCAGGGGCGAACACTGTCACTGCCACCGCTCACTCTGGTCTGCAAGACGGCTTTAATTCTTATGGCACCCCGTCAACGGTGACGAGTCAGTACCATGCCGAAGGGGGAACTGACCCTACGGGATTTGGGTATGGTAACCCCATAGACAGCTCCCAGCAGCAGCAGCAGGCGGTACAAAACCCTTACCGCCACCAATACCCCCAAGCCTATCCTTCCCACCACCCGTACAACCAGTCCGCTGCTTCTGGGATGATGCCCCACTTTGCCGCCGCAGCCTATGCCAACCACAACCCCTTCGGTGCCCTACCAGCGTCTACGTCCAGCACTACCTCCTCGTCCACCGCCTATTCCGCCGGTACCGACGGGGTAGGCGGTGCCGGTGGCTCAATGACAACCGACACCCATCTCCACGCCCAACATCAGCACCACCGCCATCAGTATCACTCAACCGTCGGCCAGGGATGCCCGGGTAATGGTAGCGGTTCCCACAGTTACGGTATCACCTCTGACACCAATGCGTATACCACCGATGCATCAGCCCTGTCGGGCGATCCCCCGGCTTACACTCTACCTCGAATCGATCCTAATATCAAGCAGGAGCACGAGGATGAAGAAGACGCTAGCCATTCAAGTGGGTCGAATGGAACCAGCCACACCATCACGGTGTGACCTTGGTGAAGGTTACACATATCGATAGACCTGCTCTCGCATAATGGCTCCCACCATTGCTTATTGCCCCCCCCCCTGCCAACCTCTGGCCCCTTAGATGTGTACATTGGCTGTGCTACCACTGCTGCTAGATAATCTGCTCAACCTGCCATCTTCTTAAGTATACCTGAACCCCCCCCCCTCACACATGCTCTGTTGACTGGCCTCCATGATATAACACTCTACCCGCCCACAATCACTCCACACACCATCCACCATCTGTATTTTTTACACGCAATCTATCCCACTACTTTACCTCCGCGCCACCACAACCTCGGTTGTCTCTCCATTCACTTGGGGGTCTCAATACTCCAACCCCTTCTGAATCCGCTTTCAACATCCTCTGGTATTCACAATCATATATATCCTCATCGCACCCTTCGCTTCCCATATACCGTGTATTTTTCTATGCCCCCCTCCTCCGCCTCGCGCCGACCAAACCAATCGTTTACGTTATAATTAACCAATATTCATTGCATATCCTTTTCGTGAGCCCCAGCATGTCGATTTCTCCAACCCTATAACCGTAGTCACACCGTGTATTATCGCCTGGTTCAAAAGAATTAAAGACCATTAGAATTGTAGCAGTATATCATTACCTACTAGGCCCACCGTTCTTTTCGCCTTACCAATCCACCGATGGACCTTGGAAAGTTCCAGTTATCGATGCCGCCCAGTACCCTCTGACCTCACCCTACCCCTCCATTACACTAAACCTAAACGCGATCAGTGGCTACATAATATATCTCTGTTTTTCAGCACTATCACCACTTTCGAAGGTACTCTCACGCCGCCTGCTCTGTCGCAGGGCTATTTAATTATTTTTACTGTTTTTAAGCTACCTTGTACCGCGGGTAGCGCACGAGAGCGGCGGCGACGATCACGTTGCGTGTAAAGTGTCTACTTAGAATAGGCATCGACCGAATAACCCTGAGTTAGCTACGTCACTCCTTCTGCTACAGGTCAATCGACACGAAACCCGCCGTAACCTAGTTGTCTTTACACATAGGACCAGGCTCAAGGGTGAATGGGGGAGAACGGCAGTAACCAATTATCCTGGCCGCCATTTATGCAGTCACTGCGTAAGGATAATGACCTGGGGATTGCGCTCCACCTTTGACTCGCCTTGGTCCCGTGAACCCCCTTCCCCTTCAACAAAACCAATGCTTCCTTTGCACTGTGGCTTAGCCCATCCCTCCCGATCTGCTTCCTTCCTACTCATCCCTCGGTTTAGTGCAAACCTTGGACCCCTTCGGGGGCCTGGCAGTGGGCCTTCCGACCGTTCTCCCAAAGATTAGGCGCGTAGACAGGAAAAATGTGCGCTGGTATGGCGTTAGAGATGGGTGGCATCATTTCTAGCTGAAAACCATGCATCCCGACACCTTGAGTTTTGCGGCGAAGGGGTGTCTGTGGGTGGGAGCGTCAGATAAGACACACACATATAGGCACAGGAACAGACTCCCCCCCCCTACACACATATGTAGCGCAATTGTTGCCCCGGATATGCGTGTACTCTAGCTGGGCAACCGTCTTCTATCCAGTTTCCGACTGCCCACCAACCCATTTACACCACTTGTTCGATTCTTTTTCTACTCGTATGCGCACGCGTAGTGATATCCCGGATGTGCTGGGCAGAGGCGACTGAGGTCTGGACTAGGTCACGCGGGAACCTTGTCGCAGTATGAAATTCAAGCACGCGCATGGCACGCGCTTGAAAGCTACTTTCTTGTATCATATTATTGGCTTCTCGTAGAAGATGAGGTTCCCCCCCTTTTACTTTACCTCAACATCTACACGCGCAAACACGAGTGCGTGCGTGTGCAAAAGCCTTGAATTCAGTGGACACCCCCTCTAGAATTAATGGCTCATTCGCTACTGTATGTTCTTTCGATTAGCCAGTACCACGGGTAGGGAAATAAGCACCTATCGATCCCATTATGGCTGCAGTCCATTGTGTGTGTGTGTGTGTTTCTTTATAACCAAGATTAAGAGTCGAGTATGGGGATGGCGTAGGAAAGAGTGAGGGGAAGTGTGTGTAGATGATGGGTGGTGCATACCAACATCATCCCCCTCCTCCATCCGGCCGAAACAAGGTTTCGTTTCGGCACCGGCCTCCTAATTAAACCATACTGCTCACTGTAATACAGGACGATCCCCAGCCAGACTGATTCAAGTGCACTAAACTCGTCCGTCTGCCTGCATGGGAACACTAGATGGTCATGTGCTAACTAGGTGGGGAGGGTATGATGGGGAGTATTTCCCGGGATATCAGGCCAAGCCGTGCGTGGCCAGAGCTTATTGCCCAGCATTCATCTGTCCAAGTTGGCGTTGTCCGGAGCAATCACCGTAGCTGATTAAGCCTCCGTGGGAATCAGAGTACGGCTCTAGGTATGTAATAGCGTAATACCTCGCCGCTCGCCCGGTTTCGCCGCACCCAAGTCAGCCGGTAGGTATCGACACAGCCGCGTACCTCGTCTAATTTCCTACACCGCTTCGACGCGGATCAGCCCCGGGGACTGGTACCTCACCATTGAGCTCACCCTCAAAGTTGTCACTCCCCCAACCTCGTTCGTTGTCTTATCGATAGACTGTGTTTCATACAACGAGGGCTCTCACATGTAGCTTATTTATATATATTGGAAATTCAATACTCTTAATCCAACTCGCATTGTTTTAAAGAATTAAATTGCACGGCAAGTCTATTCAAGTAAACCTCCCCCCTCAAGGACCATAGTGGTTAGTCTATCAACCCTGAGGGGTTCTACTCCCCTCGAGATGAGTTTCTCACTCCCCTCCTTCAACAGAATTAAGTTTGATCCGCTTTAAGAATTTAGACGAGTACCTCATAGCTGTTACCTGAAAGTGTACCCCGAGCGAAGAGGAGAAGACAAGTGGCGTTCAATACGCCAAGCATCAAAGGCATATTGAGTAGGGAGTGGCACAGCGGTCACGAAGCTTTTGGGGGGGAGCAGCCGGGGCACAGCACGACCCGCAGTGACTAGGCAACGATAATTGTGGCAGATGTTGACTAGTTACGGTGGGCAGGTAGGGAGAGGTGAAAGGATCAGGTTCGTGGCATGCGTCCTTCACGGTGCGAACTGAATCGATGGGAATTATACGTAGCAGCCGGTTGACGTCTCGATGATACTAGCAGCGTCACTAATTTACTATACGTCCAACAGTCCTCCGCCAGCAATGCCACTTCGACCTAGCCCTGGTTACATCCTGCCCGTATGTTCCTAGGACAGTACACGAAATCTTGTGACCACATCTCGCGTGACTAGAGGGAGGGCGAGGCGACTTCCCCCCCTCCACTGCGTAGGCAATCTCAACGAAGAGGGCTTGGACTAATCAAGCGGCTAGCTGGGTCGGATTGCGTATCTCTATTTTTAATGTAATAGCCCCTGGCATGTCGGGCGGGAAAAGGATACCGACCAGACGTTATCCTTCGACCTAGGGGCACTGTTTAGCAGCAAAAACCACCCACTCGGTCAACCGTCCCTAACAAGGCGAATGTCAACCGTATACCCTTCTCCCCGCGTATAACGTCAATATCGGAGAATAATGGAACGTTGGTGGGTTTCGCTCGGAACTAGTGATGCCCCTGAGCTGGTTGCGTGCACCAACTACAACCGGTACGCACTTTCCGAGCATGCCTCGGCGGCACGAGAAAAATGAGTAGCTGAATCCAACATGAAAAGCATCAATACCAAAATGAAGGCCGCACAGCTTTATGTTTCAATTACTGCAGCCTACTGAGGTTCCCAGGCAGCGTAGAGTTGAGTTTATCGGAAACTCTAGGAGGGAGTGGCCGCTTGGGGTACTCGATATAAACGGGGAGGGGTCAACATTAGCACATTCATAAATGAAAATAGGGTGGTGGAATTAAAAAGGGGTCATGATCGAGCGAAGGGGCCTGAAGGTCGATCTCTCGCCCCATTCCCCCCCCCCTTCGAAAAGCTGGGAGAGGCGACGCCAAAATGGGTGCATCGGTACCACCCTTTTCTGCAAACCACTGCAACCTTAACCAAAGCTCACCAAGGAATACATGCTATGGTGCGACCCTGCGGCCTCCGCTTTTTTTTTTCACCCTGCCTGTCAGCCAGCGCTTTTTGTTTCGGGGCCGCGGATGCGAGTGGGTCTCATGCAGCCCATGGTCGAGCGGATTCTTGGCCATTGTTGGCAATCCCCGGTTTCCTGACTAGCCAGTATTTCCCTCTTCCCACCAGTTGAACCATTCATTGCCGCATACTCGTTGTATTAAGGTCACCCGCTGCTGTTCCGACACCAGCACTGCCCCTCCACCGCCATGATAACCCCACGATTCCGGGTCACCCAGGACGACACCTCGGTCGAGGTGGTGATCGAAGTGCCCCATTTGCGCGCCCAGGATATCGACCTCCATGTGCAGGACTTCCAGCTCCGGTTCTACGCCCGGCCTTACTTTTTGCGGCTTACGTTCCCTGGCCGGCTCGTGGAGGACGACCAGTCCAAGGCCCGGTACCAAGTCGATGAGGGGGAGTTGGTACTCAAGGTTTCCAAAGTCGTCCCTGGGGAACACTTTTCCGATTTGGACCTGTTGTCGAAGTTATTAGCAACCCAGGATGAGCTCAAGCAGTCGATGACGACGGCCGCGGGCGCTAGTGGCGCCATCCCTAAGGGCCCGCTGATCCAAGTTCTAGACACGCCAGTGAACGACCCTGACTATCTGGCCAGCGCCGAAGACGCGCTAGACGAAGCCGAGGACGGTGACGAAACGTTCGATTGGGAAATCCCGCAGACCGTCCCAGAATCCGGGGACGCCGCTCTATCTTCCACCCCTAATACCTCACTAACGGGTACCGCTTACAACTACGGCTTTAACAACGCCTACCGCCATTTTTTCACCCATGTCCAGGAGGTCGGTAACGAGGTCAACGTCCTCCATGCCCCAGAAACTACCGCGGCGATTGATCGGCACCGGGAACAGCAGGCTGCCGAGGACGCCAAATTTGACCCGGAGTACTACCTTGCTGAATATTTCGCTGATAGCACTGAGGACGGTGCCTACGCATTGCGTCTCGCCGCCCTGGACTACGAGACCCAGTGGGAGCAGTGCTACAGCCAGATCCGACGGCAGGCTCGGAAAGCCCTCAAGGCGACGGCGGCCACTTCGTCCATGGCGGTGGCTGAAACGGCATCCGAATTTCCCGCTCTGGACCCTACGGAAGCCCTATCTGCTTCCCTCGATACCCTGGCCATTCAGCCGGCCTCGCCGCCGGCAAAGACCGCCGCCCATCCGAACGACGAGATAGCGACCCCCAAGCCGACTGAGACACGGGTTCAAGTCACCGAGTCCCTCCCGGCCCTCATTACCCAATTTTCGGATGCCGAACAGGCCCTGATGCGGGCTCTGCCCCGTAAGGAGTACCTCCTGGACGCCAGCATCTACACTCCTCGACTTTACCTCGGTCTCGTCGATCTCGTTTTTGCCTACAGCTACGATTTCCGTACCAACCAGGGTGAAAGCTCAGTGGAGTCAGCGTGGACCGTAGGTGCCCTTAGTGCTTTATGTTCCGCCCTCGATCTGCCCATGATCCACCCGGTTGACGCCTCATCGCCGACTGGGGCATCGACTACGGGCATAACCTCCCCGCTTCACATGACCGTCATTGGCTGCTTCCGCCGGGCTCTCGCCTACCCTCTACATCGACACTGGGAGGTATGCGTCCGGGTCCTCCACGATACCATCCTCCTGTTCAAACTCGGCCAGCGGGCCATCCTGAAGGTGCTGCTGGCCCTCAAGGACCTGTTCGATCACCACGATACCTACTACGTTTACAGCAAGATCTGGCTGGACGATTATTGCGTCTGGCTGCAGCGCCACGCCGAGTAAGTGTTGTGCCCGTCATTAGTTTTGAAGGCTGGGCCATTTAGGCCGTGACTTTTAGGGTACCTGGGTACGATCGTACACCCATTGGATTAGATTGGCTACTGTGCCTCTATCCATGCGGTTACTCAACATTGACTCACCTCGCATTCCTTTGAAACGATTTTCCATTCTCCCCACACTGTCCTCCAGTCCCAAGGCTATTCAGGCACTGGCTCGGGAACTCGAGGGTCTCACCATTGCCAAGTCCGAGCTAGGCTGGGAGCTCGAGGCCCTAGAGGAACGCGGGTATGTGACCACTGCAAGCGAATATAGCGATTCATCAGAAGGCGAAGCCAGCAGCGAAAGCAGTGATGACGATGCCACTAGCGAGGATTCGGATGTAGAAGACGCTGGCGAGGACTTGGGCCAAGGTAGTGGCCAGGACGAAGCAATCTCTGGTCATTCCCAAACTTCCTTACTTCCACCGGCACCGGCCCGTCCGCGGCCACTGATTCAAGTTTTAGAAACGGCTGAATCGCCTGACTCGACCGGGCGACAGGCTACCGAGTCTCGGCCGTCGGCTAAAATGCAATCCACAACACCCTCAACCGCACTACTAGATGATACTCTTGCTGTTGGCCGATCTTCAATACTTGCGATCTTGTCGAATCCCAAAGACCATAAACAGTAAGGTCTCCCCCCCAATTAACTTACATCCTAAAAAAGCAAACCTTGTGGGTTTACTCCTCATTAATCTTGCCACTTGGGATTATAAAAACGGGAAGCCCATCGGGTTGAAGTACGGGGAAGCTGAATAAAATTTAACCGGGAATTGATAAGCGAGGTTTGAGACCTCAGGCACTGGTCCGTCAGTCAATATCGAGTAGGGGTCGACATGAGGTCAACTAGCTAACCTTATTCTCGAATTGCACCATTATTTGCAGTGCCAGTTGGGCACCATTCGTAGACCTTGCCAGATATATATTTATACTGGATCGTACTAGAGGAAGGGATCTGACTGATCAGTAAGCAGCATAACCGTGCCTCTCTTATCGCCTCGTATTGGAGCCTCATTACGAAATCACATCAGATGCTGGATCTCCCCTCCTAATAATAATAGTAAGGATAATCACTAGTGATTTGAACTGCTGTTGACTATTTTCCACGGGTGACCGCATGAAAGAGTCAGCTGGCGCTGGTGATAATTTGCTTGGTTCCATTCTTAACAGTGCTGTGGTACGGTTCTCAATTGAAGAGACAAATCTTAAGTTTAACTAGATATGGCTCCGCATCGATAACTCTATAAAAAGTCAGGCTCAGTAGGACAACCTGACAGATCCACTTAATCCCCGACCCTAAAAAACTGCCGGGTCGAGTCGACTATATTGACTAGATGGAGGCCGCCAAACGGTTCTCGAAGCGACCTGCTACTTACCATGTATGGCTACTAGAACCGGGTCACTTGCGATGCTATGATCTATTTTGCGTTGACTGTCGAGTCGAGATTGATCGAATGAAGTGGGTAGTCATGAAGCATTTAGACTCCATCGCTTCTTGGCCACTCCCTTGTCTGTACGACTCGATTCTGGCACTTTTGTCGCCTGGGTGGAAAATCAATTAATAAACGAGGGTCCGGTGCGTTTCCCCATTCCGCGATGCAGGGTACCATGGGTGCAACTAAAACTATCTGAGGAGTTAGTGTGCTTCGTATTCTCGGGGTGCGCCATTTAGGAACCTCCCGACGGTCCATCCAGCACGCTCTCCACTCGTACTTGCCTAGTACAGCTTTCCTGCTTTGACCGATTTGTTTAAAAGACGCTCAGGATTTGGTTGATACACCTACAAATTTGTTTTTGTTTAAAAAATACTAAGAGGTATGCGCAGATGAAGTACGAGATATAATGTGTATACTAAGGGACGATGAAGGTCAGGAGGGTAGGGGGGTCCACAAAGAAGCCGGTTCCAACAAGAAACACAAGGAATGCGGAGGTGTTTGACCATGCCATAGAAGGAAAGGCCATTAGGAACGGATGTCGCCAAACGTCCGTCTGACTGAAAGGAGGGGAGGAGGAAGGGAAGATTGAAGATCGGGCTGTGCACCTTGGCCTTTTTAGCACATCTTGTAGTCGGTTGTGGCCTGGACTTCACCGTTCTCACCCCTGTGCTGATACGCTAGCGTAATATCAATGTCGCGCGGGTTACCCTGGTTGGGCCGGCTGGTGATATTACCCGTGATGAGCTCGTCGTTGTCGGTGGCCAAGGGTTCGGGGAGGTAAAAGACGGTCTGCTTCCAATGGGTGTA
>JANBPT010000125.1:0-70075 GCA_027575765.1 Tieghemiomyces parasiticus | reverse complement strand
CGGTCTAAGGCGCTACGTTCAGGTCGTAGTCTACTCTTGTAGGCGTGGGTTCGAATCCCACTCTGACCACACTTTTTGATCTTTGAAAGTCTTGTCTCAAGACTAATGTACGATATGAGCTCCTGCTCTCTTTGTTACTTAGTTGTCAATGGGTCGTATAGAGCCCTAACATCCTAGACACTGTCAGTGTTCGAATAAAAATCCATTTTTTTATTTTTTTACAAAACATTATACATCATAGGTGTGGGGCTATACTCGGCAATAGTTACATCTGTATCTCTTGGCCAATGGACATCAAAAACAAGGTAACTATAGTATATATAAAGCTGTATGTTGTTTTTCATAAGTTTAGAACGATTCACTGTCCGAGTCACTGCTGGTCACGGTAACAACGGGTCGGGCGCCGCTCGGGTCGACATGAATCATGCGGCACGTGGATCGCCGTGGAGCGACTGGGGCCGGACGAGCCAGCTGCGTACAGGTGCAAGTGTCATGGTTGGTTGAGGTGACGCCTGTGGCGACAACCGAGCGGACGGAGGCTCGCTGGACAAAAATTAAGGGGATATTATCTTCTTCGGTCACTGGTGGGGTGTACGGTGAAGGAACCAGACAGGCGCCGAAGCAGGGGGGATATAAGTCTGGGGGGCCGTCGCCAGTGGCAGCGATAACGGTGTGGCGCCATTGACCGAGTTGGATGGTCTGCTGGTCGTAGGCATGGGATTGGGCGCCACGGTGGCGCAGAGGGTATTGCTGCCAGTGGCGCGGGTGTTCTAGGTCTACTGGCGGCTGCTGGGCTAGGTGGTCGAGCTTGACAATTAGTTGCTCCACAAATGGACTGGGCGGGGGAGAGTCCATCACAGCTATCTTCTCATGGTTCGTCTCAAGGACGTCGGTGGGCGAGAGGCGGGATGAAATAGGGGGAAGGGCCTGCATGATGGGCGCCGTGTCATCGTCCTCATCATCGCTATCTCTAATGTCACTATTACGCGAGTCCACGACGGCACTGGACGGGTCAACGACCAGCGACGAGGTGTAGCTCGCTTGACAGGGCGGCCGGGCGAGCGGCGAGACGTGCATCTCGCGGGAGGCGCTGAGCACCCATGAGGCCGTGCTCAAGGGATCCTGTAGGTCATCAGCAAAAGTTTCCTGTAGCCAGTTGTAATCGGCCGAGACTCGAGGGGGCCGAGTGGGAATGGTGATAGCAAGGTCTAGGGGGGCCGTGCGCTGGCCGAGGTAAGGTCGCGGGTGGTTACTGCCTATCGCTCCTAACGTGGCCGATCGGCCAAGACGACAGATCTGGGCGATCGGGACGTTATCGTCTGACTGGCCGGCGGAGAGGCCGCAGTCTACTCGGACCGGTGTCTTCGCGTCGACAAGACGGTCAACAGTCGGGCATGGGTTGACCAAACGACCTCGGTGGTAGGTGTGGCGTCGAACTAGGGGTTGTTCATGGTCAACTCCGGTGAGTCGATAGGGCGGCGGGGAATCCAGAGCGGGAGTGGGCTGGCGATTGGTCAGCACGCTAGACTGTCGGGACCGCGGTACAGGGATGGCAGCTGCCGATTGATCAGACGCCGAGGGGGTCTGATGTGGTGGGAGAGCGGCGACTAAACTGGCAGCTGTAGCGAGCTGGCCTGAAGTGGGTAGTCTCCGCTGTTGAAGGCGAGAGACGGACTGCGTAGTAGCAGTGGTGGCAGCTATCGGCTGCCGTAGTGACTGGGTGCGGCCCAGAGCCATCTGACCGCTATCTTCTTCCTTCTGTAGCTTTGCGGTCCGCGGGCCAAGTAAGGTGGCCGACCGTCGGGGTACGTGTTCCCGAACGCAACGCCGTGCGGTCGGTTGAACGTCACCGAGGTCGTAGTACGCAGAATGGCGTATCCGTGAGTAGGCGCCGGGCAGGTGTGTACCGCTGACGATGGGGGCAGGTTCCCGTTCTAGTACCACTACGTGGGACGACTGGGGAATGAATTTGACAGACGAACTAAGGATACCAGACCCTAAGTCTTCGACGCGCTGCACCTGGCTGTCGCGACGGCGGCTGAACCGCCAGGAGCTGAACCGCTTGGTGGACCCTATTTTAGATAAACCAGTAGACGATGTGGGTGGACCAGGTGCTGTGCCTGGGCGGCCTGGGCCAGGCTTAGCTTCAGGGGAGGTCTCGGTGCGCCAGCGCAACTTGGGTTTTAGCCAGGCCCGCCACGAGGGCCATTCTGCGGTCGTCGCGAAGGGTTGGGGGGACGGGTGCGACGAGGCATCTGGGTGCCGCTGCTTTCGGTAATTCAGGGTGGAGCGGACCCGGGAGATTAACATGGTTGTTTAGAGGCTCGTCTGGCGACCGGGAAGGTAAGGAGTGTGTTGTTATCTATGAGAAAGTGAGGGTATATAGGAAAGCGATTATGTGGATGTAGGGGTGGGGCCGGGCTGTTACCAGACAGCACGCGTTGAGACGAGCTTTGGTTGAGCAGTAGACGCCGAAGTGCGTAGAACAGCGACTGCCGCGGGGATATATTATCGAATTGTAAGAGGGAAATTTCGATAAGCAATGTTTCGTTGGGAGGGTCAGAATATCGTTCTAGATGGGGCACTAAGGGATGAAATGAATGGTCGGGTTGGGTATCGATGTGGAGCAAGGTTAGTACGGACGTGGACAAGTGTGGTTGAGGGTGACGCATGGTCGGAGAGTGGCCAGAGGCTGTGGACTCGGAACGCATGATGAAATGGAGGGGCGTACATAAATACATCAAAGGGGAGATGAAAAGGAAAGCGAAGGGAGGAGGGAGAGAAATTGGTGGTTCTCAATCAACAAAGGGGTACCAAGTAAAGCGAACAACGGCTGTGGTGAATGCAGTCACGCGCTCGGAATCATGACGGGAAACGCGGACGACCGGTCGGCAGAGTCGAATATGGGTGTTCTAGGCGGCCACGAGCCAGAACCCGCGTGAGAGTCGCCGTACCTGGCAGATATCGAATGTCGCATTGCATGACTTACCCGATTGACCGGTGGAGGCTGGGCCAGCCCAGGCAATTGAGCCAGTACGAAATAGGAGGAGGTATTTTAGGAGGCGCTAACCGATCGACGGGGGGACGCGGGAAGTCCAAACCTGGAAAGAGCTAGTGTCGACTGTGATTATGTGAGAGGAGTGTACACACCAGTAAATAGGAACCGAAATGTAGCGGAGTTAGAAGCGGTAAGTGATGGAGAAGTACGTGATGGAGGGCATACCGGGTAAGATCCGAAAGAGAGGAGACAGCGAGTGGGCCAAACCTCACAACGAACCGATACCCTAGTCAGCGAATGGTTGCCGGGCCAGCCATTGGGGGGTGGACCTGCGGATGGTGGGTGGATGGAATAGACAGGATGTCTACTATCGACCATCAGCTATGCCCTACCTATTCACGCGACAAGCTCGACGAGTGCAGCACGCTCGCCACTGAAAAGGGGCTCGGCAGATGAGGCAGCCGCTGATTGTGTGGCGTGGATGCGGGTTGGGTAGAGAGAGGGAGGACGTGACGGGATGAACAAGAATATTCCGGGGGTCCGAATCACTGGGCAACCGGTTTAGTGCCGGGATGTATTAGTGACGGGGGTTTACGGTACGCGCAGCGGTTCTCTCCTGGAAAATTGGGGCGCCGGGAAAATGGTGGTAGGTTTGACGAGGGCCAGTGTGGGAAAGAATGGGCTGGTTTCGCAAGGGAAGTGAATGCGACCCGATTAGGCTGGATGCAAAAACGAGCGGAAAATGTCACGGGAGTCCGGGATACGTACGGTTCGCCAAGAGGCAGGGCTGATTTTTGGCCTCGTTAAAGAGCTCGACAGAGCCCATGACGGCAGTAGACTTACCAGCTGTGGGCTAAGCATAAGTGTCAACGGATACGAAGATTGGATGGTACGAACGGGCAGCCCGGCGCAGTCACGGGTTATATGCGCTCAGAGGTTCAGCCGTGTGAGCAGGGTGTGCGGAAATAGCGGAGGAAAGCAGGATTTGAGAATGAAGGGTGGGGGGCGCTCAGTAGTGTGGGGGCCAAACGCGGCGGTGGATTAACGCTGCGATGTGACCAATGAGCAGGGCGGCGCGGGAAGAAAAGGTCAAACTTGGGATTAGATGGACACTGGCGAGTCGAAAATGCTAGTCACGCAGAAGGAGGCTGGGGTCGTAGGTGCTCATCGGGCCGAGGCAACTGGGAGTCCGAGGTGGGTGGGGAGAGGTTCAGTAGACACCCGGAAGCGGATGGAGCGAGGCGGGGACGGGGGACCCCGGCGCAGCTCTGAGGGTATATATGGCCGGGGCCGGGAAGTACGGACGTCTATAAGGAAGCACAGCGGAGGTGTTTACGCGCGCTAAACGTAACGGACAGGGCGCTGGGCCTGCATGCGCCCATTGGGAGAGACCAGAAGGGTGAGAGGGACTGGGCGAATATTGCAAGCAGGCCAGGAGAACAGAGTGGTCGGCTGGATTAGCAGAAGAAGGTCAGGGGAAATGAACCAGGCCCGTGTGGTGAGAGAGAGAGGGAGCAGCAGACAAAGGGCCGGGGCATGGGCTGGGCTAGGAAGTGCATATACACATACACCCACAAGGATGCGACGGGGACCCTGTTACGTAGGAGAGAGGAAGGCAGGTGGGGGATGGCTCATTGGCGCACTCAGACGTGCAATCGCGCCGGCCCTTTGTTGGGTGATGATTTTATATATAATTTTGACCCAGGTCGCATGGAGAGCCACCCCCTGCCTCAGGAGACGACGGCGACCATATCCGCGATGGGATCGACGGCGGCCACCCATACCCTATGTTTACCTACTCCTTGCGAAACAAGGGCGAGACTGGATGGGGTTCTGTGACATAAAACATGTACGCCCACACTGCATGAGTAAAACGCTACCATTCCTGGCCGCGGGACAGCAGTCTCCTACTGGAGGCACTCGGTCGGATCGTCAGCTTCGCTGTGAAGGGGAGCAGTGCGGCGAGTGGGGCCCGTAGGCCTTGGGTGAGGGCAGGTTACCTGCCTCGCGAAGGTGGCGGGAGCCGGTGCACCGGGTTGGACGGAAGCCACTGCAACTCCGTCCGGACTAATCGCCGTGAGGGTAGACCAGGTGCAAGGCTTGATTGGCGACAGTGTTTTTCGACGGCAACACCACGCGTAGCCTGGACGAGACACTAGGTGTGTGCGTGTGGAAGCTACCATACAAGGGCGATAGGCTCGTTGCTATCCTGCGACATGCCGGCTCCTTCATAGTGATGGGGGTTCCGGCATCCGCAGCTCCCGGTCCTGGATGTCAGCAGCTGGATATGAATTTCCAGGAGGGCGGGTAGGGGAGCCTCATCAATCCCAAGGGGAGGGGAGAGAAACGCGAGACACGGGGTAATGGGGTAACGGGCGTGGGTGTGGGCGAGGACGGGAGGCTGGCGACGTGGCAGAGGGTGTGTGGAATTATGCGGATACGGGGCGCAGAGGGTAACGGGTGAGAGACCTACGGGATATCCTCTGCAGGGGCTGGGCATAGAACCCCTGCCCTGCCCTGCACTACAGCCTTCCAGCCACGCCACCGTGCCAGCTACAGGGTCCGGCCTTGTGGACAGAGCCGCTGGCGTCCCAAGGTCCGGGTAAGTCTCTGGGACGCACGTCGTATGGCCACCCTTCCAGCCTGTCTTCAGGCCCGCATGCACGTCCGGGTCATCTGGCATGTCTCACGTCTCGCAAAGCCGACACCAAATGGCACAAGGAACCTGCGCCCAAAACCACGTCCGTCAGGAACCGTTGGAAATGTCTAGGTTTTACTCAAGGATCAGTCAAAGAGCTGCGGTGTTTCCAGCCCAGTCCGCCACACCCCCCCTTACCCCCCTTCTTCGCGGCTAGAATGTATGGGGAGGCCAGAGGAGGGACGCCGGGCATACAGATCCCCGTATGTTCCATTCCTGTCCCCTTCGAATTGGTGCCACGCCACCACCAACTATACATGCTTACTTGGCTTGGCAGGTATGGGGCCAGGGCACGAGGGGAGTGGGGGGGGGTGAAACAGTCAGCAGCGGGGGAAAGGTTGGACCCCCTAATGATCCTCGGGATGACCCTTATTTTGAACTTCCCAACGCCAGCAGATAACCAATCAGAAAAATCCAAACAAGTTTGCCGCACAGCGTTACGTCGGCGGGTCCCGTCATTACATAGCCTCAAGGCATGGTGTCCTCGATGATTATGCTTGGCCGACAGGGAGGTGGTGAAGGGGAAAGCATACCACGTAAGCCGGTCCACCAGTACCGGGACTGTTGACAGGGTAAACGAAGAGGGCGGTGGGGCGCGGCTTGACCATGGTCTTGTAAGTTGCCCATACCGTCCGCCAAGCAACCCCACATAAAACTGTAGGAGTGAAGATATCTATATTATTTTTGGTCCGATACTGTCCACACGGTACGTATTGACAAAATTGAGCTATGCGTCGAGCAATCGGCTAGACCACGGCCAAAAAAAAAGCTACGCTACGACAGGCGTCGGGGCCGCCCGCCATGGTGGACGGTGCCAGAGTATCTGTAACACGGGTACCGAAGTCTCTGCCTTGCCATCGCCCATCATTACCATCGATTGCGAGGCATATCTGGGTTATTGAATGCCCGCGATGGGTTCAGTCATGAAGGGGCGTTTATATAAATCGGCTTGACGTTGGTGGAGCCCCACAGGTACTGGTAAAACTATACAATACGAAAAGAGAGACCCATGGGACAGGGTGAACGTACAAAGATTGTTGCGTAACGGGGTGCGAGAGTAAAAATAATAATAATAATCGTTAACGTGAAGAATAAGGCGAGGGACTATGATAGTACAAAGGTGATGCGTCAACCTTCCAGAGGTGACCCTAGAAATATGAATTTTGCAACCTAAAAGCTAGACTATAGCTAGCAGGGGGAGGGGGAAATATCCGTGGCAGGGAGGGACCGTTGAGTCACTCAAGTGCACTTTACTGCCTATTGTCCTGGACGACAGAATCGGCACCAGGTCAACCGCTCCTCACCGCACCAAGACAACGTTGCAGTCGTTAAGCCGAGCCCGTTTCCAGGCGGACAAATGAGTCGGTTCAAATGTGGTCGGCCGCGGCTGAACACCCGTCTCCTCACCAGTAAACACCGAACTCCGCCGGCGAGGCCCGAGGCCTGACCGTCGCGGGTCTATACTACCCTCCGGCATCAGCGGGGGTCGGCCCATCGTCCCACGGGTCCCGAACGACACGGGGCGCTGTAAACCGGTCATAGCGGGTCCCGCAAAATGGGCGGACCGCGAATGCCGCAGGTCACGCAGCGGCTGTGGGATCATCCGGCTCTGGTGGCGACTGGCGTACCCGGACGACGTGATATCCCAAGTTGGGGGGCGCTCCACGGTCACGGGTTCGGGTTCGTACATGGATAAACAGCCCAGCCGCGCCCAGTTGATTCGCTGCCGGTGCCACATGAACTTTTCATAGCGGTCGAGGAGCGGCACGTGGTCCCAGAGTCCCCGCGCGAGGTGCGAGAGGAAACCGACAAAGTCGCACACGGTGACGACGCGGTCGCGGCAAAAACGATCGATGGGGTAGGAAATCGTCGCGGAGGTAGGGTTTGAGGTATCGGCCGTGGCGTGAAGCTCAGTGTGGTGCATCGCGCGGTTGGAAACGCGGCAAGCCGCTGTCGGTGGCGCCGTCGTCTGATGGGTAGCGTGGTCATTGGGTGCGACGCTGCGGGATTTGCGACCCCACCGGAGTTCGGACGTCAGCATCTTCCAGCTACGGCTGAGGGTTCCAGGGCCAGGATGGGCAGTGGAAATGGGGTGGTTGGCGGCCAGGGCGCCATTGACCGGGAATAGGCGGGACTGGGCGACCGGATCACCACGAGGTAGCGTCAGGGTGTACTCGCACTCGCGCTCCTGGCCGCACAAGGCGCAGCACGCCGTCGTAGAAGACGTCACCGTATCAGTCTGGATATACTGATCCTGTACGTCGAGGATAGAGACGCGGCGTTTGGATGGGCCGCGGAGTACGATAGCATCGCCGGTAGCCGTCTGGGTTGGGAGGGCGGAATCGCGGGCAGACGGGGTAGCGGACGAGCTCTGAGGTGCGGGACCGGTCACCGAAATCCGCTGGCGCCGGGGCGCAGGGCCTGTGGGCACCGACCGGGCCACCATCTCGCACCGCTGGTTGAGGATAGCCTCTAGGAGGTCCTCCTTAACAAGCCGAGACGACCCCGCCCGGCCATTTGCGCTCGTCTGGCCCCCGTCGTCCAGGTGTTGCGAGGCCCCGAGCCTGGTACGTGAGGAGGTGTTGGGGAACATGAGGCAAGGTTTGACGTCGTCTTCCATAATGTGGTAGGCGAGCGGTAGCTGGTTCCAATGGTGACCGTCGGGTCCCGCGGCGGGTAGAAGCGGGTCAGCGGTGAGAGCCCGCTTAGCGCCGTAGGTAGCCAGCCCGAGGGTGAAGCTAGCAAAATCTGTGTACGTGATAGCGTCCAAATGCACGGTCGGGGGTGCGGGCGAAGCCGGGCAGCCCTCCAAAGCCGCGGTGGCAGCCTCGGCGGCGGTCACCGGGGCGTGTTTGCGTCCCGACTGCGTCGCCTCGCGGATAAAGAGGCGGTCCAGGTGGGCCAGGGTTTCGGACGCACCCAAGGGGTCGATCATGGAATCACGATCGAGCGACGTCTGCAGTACACTGGCTAGGCCGCCCGCGGGCTGGTCCAGACCATGGGTCGGGGAGGCCGGGTAGTCGCTAGAGGTCAGGGAGTAGGTGAAGTCGGTCGTCTGGAGGGGCGACACAACCAAGGAGTAATCGGGTGACCGCAGACCGGACGTGGTGGTCAGGTTGGATGCATTCATGCTGCGCACGCTCAGGGAGCGTTGCGGGGACCGCACCAGGTCGATGGTAGACTGTTGCTGCAGGATGTTCACCCACGCTGTCAGGTCGTCCAAGAGAAGTCGGGTGGTGCGCTGAGATTCCTCGGGGAACCCGGTCGAAGAACCCACCGTGCCGGTCAGGGTGGAGGCCAGGCCCGCCGAGGAGGTGGCGTCGGTGCTAATGGATTGAGCACCCGGCGGTTGCAAGTCCAATAGGGCCCCCATGGAGGCCTCGCCTGTTAGGAGTTGGCAGCTCGCCATATGCTGTTTAAGGTTGCGGTGGATCGGGCTGAGGCGTTCCAATACACCACGACAATACGACTCCCCGGCAGCGACCTGACCGTGGGCCGCCTCGATCTGATAGGCCAGGTCCTCCATGCCCCATCGCAGCGTTTCACGCTCCTCCTGCCAGGTGTTGAGGAGATCCTCCGACCGACGGCACTGGTTGCACGGGGTGGCCGGGGCGTTCAGAGTCGTGCGCGAGCCGGTGCGGCCAGCCAACGGACGTGGGGATGGAGTGGTAAAGGACGCACAGCTAACATTAGGCAGTTCGCGTGGCCGCAGCCGGGATTTACAGGGTGTATCGATCGTCCACCCATCGTGGGTTGGCGAGGTAGGATCATCGGCCAGCGGGCTGGAAATTGAGGGTGTCCACTGGCTGACGGCTAGGGGTGTGCGTTCAGGGGTGCCCTGCGTCGTGGACAGGGAGAGAGAGCGACCACGGCTGCGACCGGTCAAGACGGACGAGGCCGGGGAGGCCCGTACCAGGCTCTCCGGGGTGGGTGGGTGAGATAACGGGGCCGCCTTGGTCGGGGTCTGCTTGGCCGGGTATAGGGTGATGGCCACCGTGGCAGTACTGGCATTGGGCTGGGCGGCCGGTGCCTCAGTCTCGTCGTCAGACTCGTAGGTATCGAGCAGGAGATGCACCTGAGCCTTTGGATCCGTCAGAGTGGTAGATTCCTCGTCCAGCTCTTCTTCCACAGCGGACTGGCTGACTTCCAAGTATCGCAGGGCCAGGGCGATGGTCTTGAGCGGGTCCAGCGGGGCGCTCGTGGTGGCATCAAAGCTGGTAAGGCGTTGGTGCAATCCGGCCAGGATGTTCAGTGCCTTTTTGGAACCGTACTCCAGTCGGCAGGACTTGAAATAGAGGGCGTCAATCATGTCATTCTTGGCCTCCAACAGGGTCTGGTGGGTGAGGCGCTCTTTACTGAGCCGCTCATGTAGGCTCTGTACGTAGGAGAGGGACGGGGGAATGGGCAGGCAGGGGCGACGGCATGGGGTTGGCGGTTAGTGCCGGGAGGTGGAGTGTGGAAGGTGGATACCGTACGACCTGTTCAGGGGCCTGGTACGACTGGTAGAGTGTGAACGACGGGATGGCAGGCTAAATGTGAAAAAGAGAAAATAGAGCGGGCGAGATCGGTGCCGCAACACAAAATGAAATAAAAACAAGGGGCCAACGCTAGGTGGTGAGGGTGTAGTGTCTTCGCCCGATCGACCTGTCACCTCCCTCCTTGGCCACCGATTGGCACCGTGCTACGACATCATAGTAAAGCTGCAAGCGGCTACTGAACGACACACAGTGGGAAGCTTCGTGCCGGTTCACGCCAGCCAGGCAACGGAGCTCCCTGCAGCTGTCCCTGATCAGGGAGGCAACAGGTTGAAAGTAGATCTACTTAATTCACACCTCAGCGATCAATTACCCATAGAATCAAATAATAATAACAGATTGGCAGGCAGCGTAGGAGTGTAGAAAAGGGGACGTGGCAAAGGTCTATACCTGCCACTGTAAGCCGTCCCCTCGCCCAAGTCAACTCGAGAGAAGCGGATTACCGACATGGCTACACCACCTGGCAGCAGGTGACCCAGCCACGCTTGGCCGAGTGTCTTTTCCCTCGCTTGACTGCATGACAAACTGCCAAACGAACGTTGATCCCTACCCCCACAACTGCTGGGCGATATGCGTTCCCAAACGAAAATGTGACATCGGGGAACGGTGGGGGTGAGTGTGTACAGCCTTCATAGATGGGTGGTCCACTTACTTCGAGATCGCATTGGAGGTCTTCGGATCGCGTGTCAAGAGTGGATATACTTGCGAAGAGGTGCTCGTAGGGCTCTGACGCGGCCATCATATTGGGCAGTAGAACGGCGGAACGGCGAATTCCGAGCAAGGGGTGAGTAATTGAATGAAAAGACGAGTCAAGGATATGGGAATAAGCCGCAGGGCTGGCTGGCCCTTGTAAGGAACGAGAGGTGAAGTGTTGGTCAGATAGAGGATGGAGAGGCCAGGGTCGGAAAGCGACAAGGTCGGGAGTAAGGTACAATGATGAGGGGAGTGAGGTAGGACAGGTGAAGACAGTGGTGACGGTTAGTAACGAAAAACAGTGGAAGGTGACAATGTGAGGGTGATTGTAATGACATGCCCGGGCGGAGGTGGACTTGCCAGGGTTTAAATAGGACGGCTCAAAGGGGCGTGGGGGGAGAGGGGGACAGACAAGCACCAGCGCACTATCATTGCTCGGGTTGGTGCAACCGACCGCATTAATCTCTTTTGGGGCGGAAGGTGTATGCACACTGCGTGGTGGGGATGGGGGTGAGAGGCCAGAAACCAAAACAAAAACATGGGACTCTGCCCCTCATACGTCGACGATGGCACGTAATGGGAGTGGTGCCTATTTCTTTTCTCATTACTAGCATTCAGCTTTGGGTAAGCTTAAGTGACTGTGGCGAGGTATCACCAACTGTTTGCTGGAGGCTACCGCCCCCCCCTAGCATACTTCTTCACTGCCTTTGCCTCTACTCATTGCTGACAGCCCACCTACTAATCAACAAGGTATGACTACTGACGTCGACTTTTGTTACGGGTTTTCTTTTGACATGTCTGAATTCCTTACCTCAGAGCACCCAACTGCTACGTAGCAGGGACTGATGGCTTGTGGGAGGGGGTATGCAATACCAACCCTGTCGTAACTTCCTCTCGTGATGCTGTAGGGGGAATCCCCAGACTGCGTCTGAGCGGGTCCCGCCACGTATGATGGTCCGGGTCATTGCCGCTTGGTCGTTCGTGCGGCGTGTCTAAGCTTGTGAAGCGGAGCCCAGTGGTGGACGGGAGCGGCTGATGGTAAATTATCAGCGTATGATTGAGGCGGAGAATCGAGCACGCCTGTCCGCTACAGGCTGTGCTACACTGGCCCGTAGGTGTTCCCAGCCTGTCGCAAGTCATTGGCCGATACCTTTCCCATCTCTGGGTCCGGCTACAGCGCCACCAGCTCCACCGCAAGAAATCAAAACAGTGGAGTGGTTCCGATGGTAGGTAGCTCGTTGGGCCTGTAGAGGCCTGCGTACTTAGAGCCCCAGTCTAATTGGCCGACTGTGGCAGCCACTGTTTCTTTGGGCCCTAGGGTGGATCGGAGCTGCCGCCTTCCCGGATTCAGCATTAGTCACTGATTTGCCGGCTCATTGGTACACCCACACCCCTTCCCTTCACTGATTTTATATTTTAGAGAACGGTACCCTGTTCCTCACTCACTGCGTTCTTAAGCTAGGGCATTTGAAACGGCCTAGGTCCAAGGGTCCACTGAACCGAAACTGACCCAGGAGGAAGAAATGAGTGAAGCCGCAACCGATGCCTCTCCACCGTCCGTCCACGTTAAGCCTGCTGCCAAGTATTTGCGTGGGTTGCTTGCCTGCTTTCCATCGGGCGGATGGCGGCGTCGGTCTGACGATGCGAAGGGGGTTAGGAGGGTGAGTTAGTTTAGGTATTCACGCGGTTAAGACGACCTAGTGGGTAGACTTACTTATTTGGACTTGCCTCCCTCCACCTTTTCCAGTGTCGAAGTGCGGGTAGAGACTAGAATGGCGGTAGGAGCGGGTGGTGGCCATGCTCGTGTCAGACTGATGAAGGGATACATTGTAATGCTACAATGCCAGGCCCCGTCGGACACTTCTCATGGCTGGCGGTTACCAAGCTTTCCTTCAGGCTCGCCTCCGAGGCCTTTATGCCATCAGCGGCAATCCCTTGCCTCTTTCAACACAGGGCCCGGCCTGATACCCGGTCTAAAGTTGATGAGATGGCTTGACGTAGTCGGTAGACTCACTGTTAAGGTGTTTAGCTGGTCAGCTACTCACTGTTGGACGTTGTTTTCGTACGGCGGTCGGTATCTACCGCTTTCCTAGATATACTCATTTGTTGGGATGTGCCCATAGCCAATCTAAACGGGGACTCATGGACTGACACTGCCCGGTAGGGGCCCATCTCGGCGATCGGGTGCGACGCAAGTAGACGTCTGGAGGGTTAATCAACACCACCACCCCTCCGCCCGACTCCTTCCGATTCTCTTTCCACCCGTGGCAGGTGTAATTGTTTAGGGCTATGGCGCATCTGACTGCTTGTGTGTTGCATCATGAATCTCAATGTACTGGATATCGGTCCCAAGGCAACATCGATGCGCATGACTCGCAGCTAATAGCCAAGCCAGGCCAGCCCTGGGGCGGTATGCTTCCTAACTGCATTGTAAATGACTTTTGGCATATATTTTTGCGCAATACATTCGCGGAAATGCTGACCGGCATTATCCAGCAATTGTTAAGTCCTGGGCTGCTGCATTTCGGCTCTGGCGTGGTATACACAACCGGGCGGCATGCTCACCTAGTCTGGTACGGGTCCTAATAATATCACGTGACACTTTTTTCGGCTTGCGAAGCGAGATCCCTGCCATTTCCTCTTTCCCCTTTCCTTTTTTTTTATTTTTTTTTCGTATGTTAGAATAGACCACTAATCAAACTTGACTTGCAGGCTCAGTCCGGGCCGAAAAAAAAAAGACTTGACGCATTGCCTCGGGGCAGGTCGGCTGCATTCAAGGAACGCTCCTACCTCGACCACATCGAATTGGCTATCCTCAAGCTTCGGAATCCGCAACCCTTAGTGTCGCGTGCGATTGTCCTTGCGCAATTCTAGCCTCATTATCCTCCGTTGCCTCTTGCTCTAGCCTAGCGTTAGAACCCACCCTCACCCTATTTTTCCTCTCTCGCCACCATGGTCAGAAAGGCCGTCGACCCGCGGGTCCATACGCTTATTAAGCGCAATGTGGAAAGCAAGCACCGTTCCTTCTTCGTCATCGTCGGCGACCGTGGCAAGGACCAGGTAAGCACTGGTTACGGGCCTGGTGCTACCAGGGGGTGGCCGGGGCAGCTAACTGCCCATCGAAGAAGGGGCCCTTCCCACCTCATATCCCTGAGCCTAACCTCCATAGCATCATTCATGTTCGCCCCTACCCCTCTTACGTATCCTGTACTAGATCGTCAACCTGCATTGGATGCTCTCTCAAACTCAAGTGACGGCACGGCCCTCCGTACTCTGGTGCTACAAGAAAGACCTGGGCTTCACGACGCACCGCAAAAAACGCGAGACGATCCTGAAGCGGGAGATCCGCAAAGGTATCCGCAAGGCTAACGAAGAGGACCCGTTCGAGCTCTTTGTCACGGCGACCAACATCCGTTACACCTACTACAAGGAGACCCAAAATATTCTAGGTAACACCTACGGTATGTGTGTCCTGCAGGACTTTGAGGCCCTGACCCCCAACTTGCTCGCCCGCACCATCGAGACCGTGGAAGGTGGTGGCCTGGTGGTGATTCTGCTCAAGACCATGCGGTCGCTGAAGCAACTATACACGCTCACCATGGACGTGCACAACCGGTACCGTACCGAGGCGCACCAGGACGTCGTAGCTCGGTTCAACGAGCGCTTCATCCTCTCATTGGGGTCCTGCGACAGTTGCCTAGTGGTCGATGACGAGCTCAACGTCCTCCCCATCTCCATGGGTAAGAATATCCGGACGGGCGCAGGCGAGAGCGCCAGTGGTTTGCCGGGCACCACGACCAGTCACGTCTCCGCGCACGAGGCTGAACTGCGCGAACTCAAGGACTCGCTGGCTGACACCCAGCCGATCGGGGCCCTGATCGCCACTGCCCGGACCCTGGACCAGGCCAAGGCTATCATGACGTTTGCAGATGCCATCTCCGAAAAGACCTTGCGCAGCACGGTGGCCCTCACGGCCTCCCGCGGTCGAGGCAAATCCGCCGCCCTCGGCGTGTCCATCGCCGCCGCCGTGGCCTACGGCTACTCGAATGTGTTTGTGACCTCGCCGAGCCCCGAGAACTTGAAGACGCTCTTTGAGTTCATTTTCAAGGGATTTGACGCCCTCGGGTACGAGGAACACCTGGACTACGACATTGTCCAGTCGACCAACCCGGACTTCCACAAGGCTATTGTCCGCGTTAACGTGTTCCGTCAGCACCGCCAGACCATCCAGTACATTCAGCCCCAGGATGCCCATGTGCTAGGCCAGGCCGAACTGGTCGTGATTGACGAGGCGGCCGCCATTCCGCTCCCGCTGGTCAAAAAGCTGCTGGGGCCCTACCTCGTATTCATGTCGTCCACCATCAACGGGTACGAAGGAACCGGTCGGTCCTTGTCGCTCAAGCTCATCCAGCAGCTCCGCGAACAGAGCACGGGATTGAGTCGGGGCAAGGCCACGGAGGGTGGTCCCGAGGGCACGTTGGTGGGACGTGATGGCAAACCGCGTCGTGCAACCGGCGAGGCCGAGGCTGCCGGGCCAATGGGTACCACCGGGAATCTAACGGGTGGTCGCGTTCTGCGCGAGATCAAGCTTGAAGAACCCATCCGTTACGCGGCGGGTGACGCGGTGGAGAAGTGGCTGAATCGCCTCCTCTGCCTAGACGCCACGGTGGTGAGCAAGAACATCCAGGGGTGCCCACACCCGTCGGAGTGCGAGCTCTATTATGTGACGCGCGATACGCTGTTTTCTTACCACCCCGTGAGCGAGACCTTTCTGCAGCGCATGATGGCCCTGTATGTGGCTAGCCACTACAAGAACACGCCCAACGATCTGCAACTCATGTCGGATGCCCCCGCGCACCACCTGTTCGTCCTCCTACCGCCGGTTGACCCCGCCGCCAACACGTTGCCGGACCCCCTGGTGGTGGTCCAAGTGTGTCTGGAGGGCCAAATCTCGCGCGAATCCATCCTGAGCGGACTGTCCCGCGGCAACCGCGCCAGCGGGGATATGATCCCCTGGCTGATGGCCCAGCAGTTCCAAGACAGTGACTTTGCGCAGCTGTCAGGCGCCCGCGTAGTCCGCATCGCCACCCACCCGGACTACGCCGGGATGGGTTACGGCGCCCGCGCGCTGGACCAGCTGCGCGGGTTCTACTCGGGGGAGTTTCAGAACCTAGACGAGGGTACGACCCGCCCGGAGGACGCCATCCGGGAGGCCTCCTACCCGCAAATCACCGATGCCGAGCTAGAAAACGCCGACCTTCGTACCGACCGCCCCAAGGTCCGCGACCCCCGTCAGATGCCCCCTCTGCTCATGAAGCTATCCGAGAAACCGGCCCCGCGGCTCCACTATCTCGGCGTCTCGTACGGCCTCACCGCTCATCTGCACAAGTTTTGGAAGCGCGCCTCGTTCGCCCCCGTCTACCTGCGCCAGACCCCTAATGAGCTGACGGGTGAGCACACCTGCGTGATGCTCCGCGCCCTCCCGGTAGACCCGACGGGCCAGTCCGTCGTCGTGGACGACACCTGGTTGGCCGCCTTTGCCAACGATTTCCAGCGCCGATTCATCCACCTCCTCTCCTACCAGTTCCGCGATTTCACCTCGGTCACCGCGCTCAGCATCATTAATAACCTGCAGGATGTATTTGGTACCCAGCCTGAGGGAGAAGACAGCGAGGCGGCGGCGGCGGCCATGGCAGCGGTGCTCAACGCGCCTCGGGTCATCGACAACCGCGACGACCTGTTCCGGGCCTTCACCCCGTTCGACCTTAAACGCCTGGAGAGCTATAGTAACAACCTCCTGGATCACCACATCATAATGGATCTCCTGCCCACCTTGTCCTCGCTCTATTTCAACCGCCAGATGATTGACAACGCCGCCAAGCAGGATATCCTCACCGGTCGCTACCCGCCGCTCGTGCTGTCGGCCGTCCAGAGCAGTATCATCCTGGCTATGGGGCTCCAATGTAAACCGGTCGAGGCCATCGAAAAGGAACTCAATCTGCCCAGCTCCCAGGTCCTCGGTATCCTCATCAAGATCATCAAGAAGATGTACAACTCACTGCACTTTGTCCAGTCCCGCATCCCCACTTCGACCAACGTTGTAAACGAGGCACCCACGACGATGCTCCCGGGGTTCAATGATGGTAGCGTCCCTAGCTCGCATCGCCGGGCCCTCCCGCAGTCGTCCAACCGCGTCATTAACCCAGACACCATTGACGCTGAGGACGCCACGTGGGCCCCACTCGATAAGTCCATCGACCAGGACGTTGGCAAAGCCGGCCGCGAGGTCATGGATTCCATCCGGGCCGAGCAGCGTAAGATGATTGAGTCGCTCAATCTCTCCGAGTATTCCCTCGACGGCGAGGATAAGGACTGGAGCCAGGCCGAGGCCCTGATTGCTAAGGGCGCTGGGGCGTCAATCGTGAGCGTGGCCAATCCGAACGAGGCGTCTGGTGAGACGAAGTCCGGTCTGGGTAAGAAGCGGAGTTCCGGTTCGGGCGGTAATGGTGGTAAGAGTGGGAGTCACAAATCAAAGCGACCCAAGACCCAGGGTGGGGGTGGCGGCAGTGGGAAGTTCAAGAAGCGGAGTTAAATGACCTGCTTTTTTTGTCCTTGTTTTTGCTTTGGGTGTCTCGACCATGCCGGAATATACAAGGCGTCACCGACACGACCGTATTTGGCTGCCAACCGTATTTCCCTTTTCTTCCCCCCTTCTCAACCCGCATCTGTAGCGAGTATAGCATCCTACCATGTTTTATCATTTTGGAGCTTGCGTGTGCAGCTCCGCTTTTCATTACGAGTAAACCTAGTCTATCCAAAAGCAGTGAGTGCGCGAAAGGACCTGTAGGTGCATCAATTCCCCGACCGCAGGTTGTTTGGTCTGGTGGGGAGGACCTCGTGTACGCCTCGGAGAAGCACGACTACGCCCTGACAGTCACAAACGCAAGCGTCGGCTACTATTCACCATGGTAGATGGGGGGGGCAATTCTATTTAGCTGGAGGGGGGAATGGGCTCGTGTTATGCCGCAAAAGTGGTGGCTTGTCCAAGTGTCTCATTCAGCTCATGGAATACCAGACCCGGCTCCATCAGCCCAAACTGTCGGATGGCCGCATTCTGGACGAGGGGCAGAGAGTGGACAGAGGGGTTAGCACGGCAAGGATAGTACTACCCCATTGGACACCGCAAGAGATAGCCCGCAGGTTCCCAGCACCCCGACCGGCGGTCTCTCGAATCGGCAACTGCATCCCCATGTATTCCGACACCTGCATGGCGACCCACCGACGTTGGGTGGGGCATGGGATTGGATCGACCCGTATCCACCATAGTCGAGTTACAGGCAGTATCCGACCTCCCCGATTTGGTCACTGGCCCTATCTATCCCTTGTGACCGTCACTTTTCCCTCGACCCACTAATATCCGCGGACCTCCGTTTCCGTGACTGGCAACTCCACCTACCCTCTTGGGTTACCCACTTTTGTGCCCCCAACCCTTCACCTCTCAAGCCCTCCTCATTCGCCCATTTTCACTCCTCCCGCGACCCCATCTCGCTCGCTGCCCTCAAGCTACCATACTATACTTGACGTGTTGCAAACCTTCCCCCCATTCTCATTACCATCCCCACGAGTAGGTCAACTCTTCATCGTTATGAGTTCCGTACTGCGACTCACTCGTCAAGGTGCCACCCGCTACCCCACCGTGGCCCGTCGCAGCCCTGTCAGCCAGGCCCACCTCCTCCGCTCACTCAGCACCACAGCCCCCGCGAACGAGCCACCCAAGACCCCGCTTTACATCAATGGAGAGTTTATCCAGTCGCGCACCAAAGACTGGATCGAGGTTCACAACCCGGCTACCCAAGAGGTGGTGGCCCTCGTCCCCCAGGCTACCCCGGACGAGCTGCAGGAGGCCTCACGCTCTGCCGCTCACGCCTTTAAGACCTGGCGCAAGACCTCGGTGCTGTCACGCCAGCGTATGATGTTTGACTACCAGGCGCTGATTCGCGACCACATGGACGAGCTGGCGCGTAGCATCGTCACCGAGCAGGGAAAAACATTTGTGGACGCCAAAGGCGACGTGCTCCGTGGGCTGCAGGTGGTCGAGGCCGCCACCTCGATCCCTGACCTGACGATGGGTCAACGGCTCGAGGTGGCTAAGGACATGGACACGTACTCCATCCGCGAGCCTCTCGGGGTCGTGGCCGGTATCTGCCCGTTCAACTTCCCGGCCATGATCCCGCTGTGGATGTTCCCGCTGGCCATTGCCTGCGGTAATACCACCCTCATCAAACCGTCCGAACGCGACCCAGGTGCCACCATGATCCTTGCGCGCCTCGCCGCCGAGGCTGGCATCCCCGCCGGCGTGCTCAACGTGGTGCACGGTTCGGTTAATACTGTTAACTTCTTATGCGACGACCCGGCCGTCCGGGCCATCAGTTTTGTCGGATCGGACCACGCCGGCAAGTACATTTACGACCGCGGATCAGCGAACGGCAAGCGTGTTCAGGCCAACCTGGGTGCCAAGAACCACGGCGTGATCATGCCCGACGCTGACCGTAACCATACCCTCAACCAGCTGGCCGGGGCGGCCTTTGGGGCGGCCGGCCAACGCTGCATGGCGCTCTCCACCGCCGTGTTCGTCGGTGATAGCCGCGAGTGGCAAACCGACCTTGTCGAACGGGCCCGCGCCCTTAAGGTGGGGCAGGGGTTCGATGCCGATACCGACGTGGGTCCCGTCATTTCTCCGCAGGCCCTCGAACGGATCCACGGTCTGATCCAGTCTGGGGTAGACGAAGGGGCCGAACTGCTCCTGGACGGCCGCCAAGTTTCCATCCAGGGATACGAACGCGGCAACTTCTTGGGCCCCACCATCCTCACCAAGGTCCGGCCGGAAATGCGGTGCTACCAGGAGGAAATCTTTGGGCCCGTGCTGGTCTGCCTGGAGGTCAAGACGTTGGACGAGGCCCTCGAACTCATCAACGCCAACCGCTACGGTAACGGCACGGCCATCTTTACCCGGTCGGGCGCTACCGCCCGTAAATTCCAGCAGGAGGTGGATGCCGGCCAGGTCGGTATCAACGTGCCCATCCCCGTCCCGCTGCCGATGTTCTCCTTCACCGGATCCCGCGGCTCGTTCCTCGGCGACCTTAACTTTTACGGTCGGTCCGGTGTCAGCTTCTACACCAATATTAAGACGATCACCAGTCTGTGGCGCGCTGAGGACGCCGACCACACCACCGCCAGTGTCAACATGCCCACCATGCACTAAACTTGGAGACTTTCTGGCCCCTCCTATAGGGTTCTAGGGCATGTCAATTCTGTGCTTTCCAGAACCTCTTCGATTTGGCACCGGTTGCTTACCGGGCGCTTTCATAACTCTTAATACACGAAATAACTTTCTTGAGCATTTCCATCTCCAATTTAAACGGTTAGCGTGCAACGCTAAATGTCAGTACTAACGATAACTAAAACAAAGGTGCCTTGACCAATGGAAAGGTGGCAGCACTGGTGAGGGGGACACTTATTGGCAAAATTGTTATTTTAATACCTCCCAATTTGTTGGTTATTGGTTACCGCAAATCTCAAGGTGCCTCTCTTCAAGCAACCTATGGCTTCCGAGAGTTAGGGGCAGGAAACTAAGTTGAACGGCAGGGTGGACGACTTAGGCGCGGAGCACACGCATGGTGTTGGTGTTGCCCAGACCGCCCTTCCAGCCCTGGATGGCGATAACCACGTCGCCGCGGTTGAGCATACCAGACTGGATGGCGTGGTCGATACCCCACCGGATGCGCGAGTCGACATCCTCCTGCCAGGCGAAGTGTTCCTTCTCACCGCTCTCGGTGGTGACGGGGGGCTGCTGGTAGAGGATCGGGTAGCACCCGCGGTAAAGGTGGACCTGGCGGGCCACGCGCTCGGAACGGGTGATGGTCAGGATGGGCACCTGGGGGCGATACTTGGCCACACACCGGGCCGAATCGCCCGTGGTCGAAAGCACAATAATGGCCGCGGCGTTCTGGTCCATACTGGCGCTGACAGCGGACATGGCGGTGGCCTCTGTGGTCGGGGTGGGGCGCTGGGTCAGCGAACGGACCTCGGCAAAGAGCGGGGGGTAGCAGATGGTCGACTCGGCCATGGCGGCCACGTGACTCATCATCTCCACGGCCTGGATCGGGTAGTTGCCCTTGGCCGTCTCGCCCGACAGCATCACGCAGTCGGCGCCGTCCAGAATGGCGTTAGCCACGTCGCTCACCTCGGCGCGGGTCGGGCGCGGGTTGGTGGTCATGGACTCCAGCATCTGGGTCGCGCAGATCACGGGCTTACCGGCCAGATTGCACTTGGTGATGATCATCTTCTGGGCCACAAACACGCTCTCCGGGGGGATCTCGATACCCAGGTCGCCACGGGCCACCATGACACCGTCAGTCTCCTGAAGGATCTCATCAAAGTTGAGCACACCCTGGTGGTTCTCGATCTTGACCACAATCTTGATGTGCTTACCGTCGTCGCCAAGTACCTCGCGAATGTCGCGCACGTCCTGGCCCGTGCGGATGAAGGAGGCAAAGATCATGTCAACACCCTGGGCGACGCCGAACCGCAGGTCATTCTTGTCCTTCTCGGATAGGGCCGGGAGGTCGACAGCGGTCTTAGGAAGGTTGACGCCCTTGCGGCTGCTCAACTTACCGTTGCTGAGGGCGCGCACGCGCACGGCGTCGGGGTGAATCTCTAGCACCTCGAAGGACATGATTCCGTCGTCCACATAGATGATCTTGCCCTTCTCAATCACCTTGGGCAGGTTCTTGTAGTCGACGTAGATCACGTCAGCGGTGCCGCTCTCAGCGTAGGTCTCATCCATCGAGAAAGTCATCTCGTGGCCGGCGTTGAAGGGCACGTCCTGATCGTCCTTCATTAAGCCCGTGCGAATCTCGGGGCCCTTGGTATCCAGGGCGATGGCCACGGGGCGGCCGGGGTGGACCTCCTGGGCCTTGCGGATGTTGGCGATCACGGAACCGTGGTACTAGAGAGGGGAGAGGGAGGGCAGGTGGTCGACGGGTAGGAAGGGAGGAGGGGGGGCATTGATAGCGGGTAAGGAAGGCGGCTAGGATGTACAGTTTGGCGTTTAGACGCGAGCATTGTTACACAGCAGCAGCAGGCAGCAGGGAGGCCTATAAGTCGACCCTCGCCTTTTTCGAAAGTGACCTACCTCGTGGGAACCGTGCGAAAAGTTCATGCGCACGATGTTCATGCCGGCATCGCGCAGTTTGTTCATCATTTCAACGGTGTTGGTCTTGGGACCTGCCGGGGCGGAGGGTGGTGTAGGCAGGTGGCTGATGTCGCGTTAGCCGGTGGCTACAGAAGTTGCCAGGCCGATGGCGGCCCGGGCACACGCCAAGGAAACATTAGACGACCACCTGCCCGCAAAGATCTCGGGTTGTTCGGCCGGCACCCGCATCTTCGCGGCCGACTGGAGGTTTCAGCAGCCCAATACTTACCAATGGTGCAGATAATGGAGCTCTTGCGGTTCTGGGAGGGCTTCATATCGATGCTGAGCCGCGAGACCCACTCGAGGCTGGAGGAGATGGTAGCGGAAGTCATGGTGAGCGGTGAAGAAAATGGGAGGAGTGGTGACGGTAGTAGGGTGAATAAAAACCAAATGTACACAGAGGGAAGGTAAAGTGTTCTAGCGGTAAGGCTTGGGGAAATACACAAAATTCTACTACACGAAAAGATAGTAAAGAGGAAGGAGAGGTGAGAAAGGGGAGGGGGAGTAAGGCGGGGCGGCGGAAGGTTAGGGTTCAAATAGGCGAGGGGTTCGATGAGATAGGATGTGAAACCCGTATCAGTTCATCGAAAGGCAGGAAAAAAAGGAGCGAGGAGCTCGAATTAGTGGGCCAGAGAGGGTGGGGCAGCGCGCCCGGGTGGGGGGGCCAAGGGTGAGGGCAATGCAGGCCGAGGGTAGTACATGCCCGGGGGTCTTTGGGGGGGGGTGATCTGTAGGCACGGATGGCCCGCAGGTGAGTGGGGGCTGCTATACCAGCGGTATACCTGGGGGCGGGAAGGGATCTTACAGCCGGGCGTACAGGGTTTGACGGGGTGGTGGCGGCTGGCGGAGCGCCGGATAGAGGAGGCTACGTGGATGAAGGTGCGGATCGCACAGCCCCCCGAGGCCACTCGTTCGCTTGCTAGTGTAACCTGGCGGTGAGCGCCCCGCCTCCCCAGCACCTACATGGTGCGATACACCCCCACCGGGCGGGGCGACCCGACCGACTTCATTGGCTCCAGATCCGCCAATACCCCTACTTTTTATGACGTTAGCTGCTTAAGAGTCCACCTGGAGCGCACAGGGCGGGACCGACGCCAACAAGCAATAAGGTAAACGCGCCTAGCCAACCAACCAGCCGCCCGCCCTTGCGCGGTATCCCACGGCGCCCCACTCCCCTTTTCTAACCTGATGTACCAATAACCCCCCCTCCCTCCTCATTCTTTGGCTGATCAGAGTAGATAAAGATTATCGACCGCTTATCACCCGATGCCCATCAATGCTGGCGGGGTTTGCCCCACAGTCGATAAGCGGGGGGGGGTGGGAGATGCTAATTTAAAGCCCAATGCGGGGTGTTGGCCCCGGCAGCTTGATTCATAGCAGCCCAGGCCCGGGGTCTTCTACTTTGTAGTGTGTTGTAAAGCAAGGTTCGAGTAGCAGCGGCGTGTACTGACGGTCATGGGCACCAAACGGTTGGGGAATACATCCAGTAAGCTACTATGGGACAGTAGAGTACGCAACTGTCGTCTGACCTCCGCGTTCTCCTTTGACACGTTACACCAGGGTCCTCTAGGACGGTCCGGTGATGACCTCCGTGCAACGCTTACGCGGCAGCGGAGTCTAGGGAGGCCTGGCACCATGGCGCATGGTAGAAACCGACATTTAATACCATTTAGCAGAAGGAGGCCTTATGTTCAGCGCCAGCCTTTTTTAAGGCCAATATCTTTTGGGCCTGGTGCATTCAGGCCTGCCACTACAGAGCCTACTGCAATAAAACTGACTGTCACGAAGGACGACGCTGGTTGACCGATTTATACAAATACACAAATAACATGAAAAATCCTACAAAGGGTGTCCCGGGCGATACAACGTCCCCGGAATACTCGCCATCCCTGGCTAGTCGGCGTGCGGGCGCTGGTCCTCAGAGCTAGTGGCACCCTTGATCAACTCCACCATCCGGTTCGATACAATCTGGACGCCCTCGTCGATCGTTTGCACAAGACGCTGCTGGGCGACAACGAGTTGGGGCTCGTAAGCCGACCAGAGGGCGCTGCACTGGGCGGCAGCTCGGGACGTAGCGGAACTTAGACGCACGGTGGCCGTTCCCGCCAGGAAGGTAATGGCCGGTTGGGCCCTGATCGTCCAGGCGACGTTGGCCCAGATGAGATGACTAAGGATGAGCTGGTAAACCAATTCCAGGAGAGGGATGACATGGTAGTTGACATACCAGCCCACGTGCCGAAGGGACAGGGTAGCCAGCCGGATCACACCCAAAAAGCCCTGCACGAGAAGTAAATAGCCTCGCTCCAGGTAAGGATAAATGAAGGCCACGGCACCTACAAAATTGGCGGTGAGGTTCTCGACCAAATCGAGGAGTAGGAGTGCAGCATAGGCCACGTAGGGCGATAAGTAACTCCATACGGGTTGGACAATCCGCACGGCCAGGTAATTGATCACAGTGATCCACAGGCGCACACAGGTCTGCCAGGCCATTGCCAGCTGAGGTTGTATTGCCCGGGCCATCCGGCTGAGCTGAGCGACCGCGGTTAGAGCCATGGTGCGCAGGGCGCCTATGATGGACAGGCCAAGTAGCGCGAAATGGTGAAGGTGGGGAGCTAGGTACTGGTATATAATAGCAGACGAGACCTGCATGGTGCGGAGGGCGTCCCCGGACAAGGAGATTAGGCGTAGGATACCAGTCTGAACGAGATGATAGACCCGAATCATAACTATCTTACTACGGCTGCACACGGCTGCAACGAGGATTTGGACCCGGTCGGTCAAGCGCTGGAAGACAGCGAGTAGATGGTGGATGGCAGGATATACGGCAGTTTGGAGTGCGGCGTGGTAGGTGTGGAGTATAGGCAAAACTCGGGCCCAGACAGGAGTGACCAAATGGCGTTCCAGATAGACCGCAGACCACACTAGGGCGTCCCTGGTGGCAATGACGTCCCGGATAACCATGCGTACCACAAGCTGGGCGCAGCAGAGCAAAGTGTGACCCATCTGGACCAGGCTATGGAAAACGCCCTGGATCGTGCGACCTAGCAGGCGGAGGACGTGGCCCAACGGGACCAGTGCGCCATGATATATTGCGATGGCGACGTGGACCAGGTCGCGGATACCTTCGATTCCCATGAGACGCAATTGGGCAGCCGCGGCCGCTAGCTTACGGTGAAGCCACCCGATACAAGTTCCGAGAGCCGGGAACCCTGTATGGTATAGCCAGACTGCGCTGGTCTCGATGGCGGTATACAGCCAGGCGGCCAAGACTTGCTTGACGCCGACCTGGTAGAGCCAAGCCACAGCACGGCCCAGCCTTTGGCAAATGAATCCCAGATACCCGGGTAGTACTCCGCCAGCGTAGAGGGCAGCATCAATGAGGCAGTACGTTAGCACCTTAAAGAGCTCCCACGCAAACTTGGCAACGAGGTAGACCCCGGCTACGGGTGCCAATGGGATGTACGTAACCCATGTCCAGAGTGAGGTCCGGGCGGGTGCGGTTTCAGGGTCTGAAGGTGACTTCGCGTGAGGTTTCCGTTGACGGCGATGTAATATACGCGTGCGCCAGTCCCGGTGGTAGTCCTTGGCGGCGTAGGCAAACAGGTAAAGTAGGAAGAGGAGGATTCCATATTGTACGGGGGCAGGTATGCCTGTGTCTGTAGCTCGGACCCCCGCAGGCCCGTGACGTCCGCGGCTAGCAATGGCGGCAGATCGGAAGGTGTGGGCGGGTGACGAGACGGTCGAGGGATAGAGATGCAAGAAGTTGTTCATAGCTAACAAGAGGTAGGAGTTGTATGGTAGCAAAAAAAAATGAAGAGGAAAGAGTGCAGCGTCTTAGGGCAAGCTCGGGTTTGTATAGCGGCTGGGTGGAGGGACTGCCCGAAGGCGTTAGTTAAGGTGAAGTCCTGAGAAACTTGGCAAATGAGTTGGCGGTAGGGCAGGTAAGTGGAGGACGAACAAACGACGTTGCATGGAGATAAGATTGGACACCGTCTATGGGGCCCTGTATGCTTGGGCTATGCTATACAGCCGCCAGGGACATAGGGACATGGCTTAAGTTCTCTGGCTTCGATAAGCTAGTGCCAAGCCCGCCGCAGCACCCGAGTTCAATGATGGTGTACAGTCAGCCAGAGCCGTCGGCTCGTTTTTGCGAGAACTCCAGAAAACCGGCATTGTCAGCCGGTGGCACACACAGTCTGAGATATCAAGCCGCCACGTCGTGCCTTGTCAATGCCACAGCGGAGTTAAGCTTAGCCATAGGGTAGAACAACGTAGAATAGTTGATCGATTCGGCAATGGTTGGCTGCGTGACGTATTAAAGAACCATACCGGCAATCCCCGAACCGCAGTGCCCTGCAATTCTCTCCTGCATCAACCCTGACGCAGTGTTTCCGTAATAAGTGAGGCTGCAGAAGACCAGAAATGGCAAGGCAACCGGCACTCAGTAGGCTCTCCACCCAATCGCCTTGAGGCTGTCACCAGACGAGACGGGGAGCCTCCCCCCCCCCACATACTACAACTTTAGAGATAGTCTGATTTTGACGAACCAGTCCATGAAAGCAGAGAAGGAATCACCTGCCTCCACAACGCTTTGGAGGTCACCTGGTAAAGCGACAGCCCCCAGCGCCACCCCCAATTGCTTCTTCATTGCTCTTCGTGATATCATCCACATTTCTGCTAATGTGACCGATGCCACCGAGAGGAGCCATATGAATATAGCAAGAAAATACATGAACGGACTTGTTGGGTAGCGAAAAAATTTAAAAAATAATTCATAATCATCACCAAAATAATAAGTGAAAGAACTTAACTCGTTAGAGAAAAAAGTTGCGGCACCGACTATTCCCAAGTGGTCACCCACCTTAGTACTAAATCGGCTGACATGTCCTTAACTTCGCAGATCTAACGGGATACGGTGCATCACACATACAGATGGCCGCAACTGAAGGATTCGGGCCCCAAAAAATTATATTTAATGACTAACTTGAAATACAATGCGCTGATTGGCCGGACATGGTATTATTTTATTCCCATCTAATTTTGTCGCTGTTGTTGGGATATTCGGTTATTTTATGACAGTCACTTGGCTGAACGGCTCATTAATGCGTCGTCCCAGCGTCCCGAGGGTTCCAATACCTGGTATCGTCTGCGATGTAGGACTGATCGTATTGTACGGCTAGATAATTGCCATCGGATGTAGTTTAGGGCTGGCCCCATGTCTAACCAGACACTGGTTCTTCAAATATGGACTGGCATACCCGTCAGTTCCCCCCCTATGAGTCCGTCCCTCGATAATCACCCGTTCCTGCGGCCTCTACTACTTGGCTGCCACCTGGGCCCTTCTGCAGACGGTCCGACAACCCAAGGCTTGCTAGCTTCTGCACCGTATGTGCGATTTAGATAGGGTCTCTACTGGCGGTGACGTGCACATGTATGGGTCCATCCCTTCGAAACCTATCGGTGGGAGATGTTCCCTGACATGAGCACACTTGGCTCAAGGTGGTTAGTGGAAGCCATTACTTGTCGTGGTAGTCCCTATACTAACGATGCTTGCGGACAGCGTTCAGTTCGCGTCTCGTCCGCCTCTTAACTCGGTAACCTCGTAGCTACTCCCACCATGTCCTTCGCTGTCGAGCCCGTCAGTTCCGCGCGATCCTGTACACGCCAAATTTTGACAGAAAGGCTCACCACTACTACATTAATTCTCGCTTGCACCTAATTTATCTCCTCTTCACGGCTAGTATCCCACGCTTCCCCATTGCCCTGACTTCGTGAACCATGCCATCCGGCCGTTCGCTGTTAATTTGCGGGGCTTTTCGTAGCAACGGGACCATCCTCACAACTCCTAAGGTGGATATCAGCAAGGCCATTAGTGGCGTACCAAGACAGCTCTCATAAGCAACACTCGTAATGGGAGGAGCGTCACGCTTGCTAGGCCTCAGCGTGTCTATTGTGTCCAATCGCTCAGGTGGGTGGCTTCGCAACCAGCCACGGCTGCCTGTTCGGCCCCAAGTAGGCTGCTGTTTACCTGTTAGGTACGTTTATCGGTGAAATACGGCTCTCTACCGCCTCCGACCGTGTCTAGCTCTCAACACCGGAGCTCAACGGACCAGTCAGATGGCCGCGCCAAGCCGCCCTTTCTCTTGATCAAAAAATAACAGTAATCCCCAGGCTCCCTAGACTTTAGGATCCATCAGGCAGCAGACCCACTTCCCCTCCCCCGTGTGCTCCACTCTACCACCGAGTGCATGGGCTTGGACGGTTTCACCCCTTGGTGACCTTACCACATAGACCGTTATTCAAGGCGCCCCCACCCTGATGGGCGGGAGACTTGACGAATAGCCCAGTACAACTCGAGCGCAGCGTCCATCAGGTGGTCGAGTCAATTAAGTTGACCCTCTACTAGAGCCAACTCACTTCGGAAGCTCGGGCGGGTCGCTTCCATTCATATCCCATCAAGGACATCTCAGCCGATTGGCAGGGAAGACTGGGCCGTTCCAGGAGAGGTGGTTACCGTACCCAATGGCCTGTCCATCGCCCCAGGCTTCTATGACCGACCCTTCCCGTTCAAATTGATATTTAATTACCCCTCCCCGGCGTTGCCGGAGACCGCTAATCACAACGGACTGACGACCGGCCCGGTGTTGCAACGGGTCGGCAGTGAGGCCTCGGGAGTTCCCAACGCAACCCACGGGGGAAGGCATCACTACAGCAGACGTAATCGCCCAATACACTGGCTCGGGTTGGGACGGCGTGCCTTTTTACGATGCAAAAGTGGGGTTTATTGTCGACCGCTACCTGAACCCTGGACACCCAGAGCTTTGGCCTCACCGAATCAGTATGGCCGGAACCGACTGGGGTTGCGTGCCGACGAAGTGGAGCCGGCCGACTCGTGCCATAGCGGTTGGGTCGATGTTGAAGCGGCCATTTCGGATTCTGGTGGCGGGGGTGCGCTAGTCCAGGCGCTGAGCTGGGCATCCTCCCCTCCGCTAATGAGGACGGACTGGTCAGGGCTCCATAGCACCGCACGGACGACCTCGCTGTGTCCACCGTCGAGGGCCTGGCAGAGCCGCAGATCGCCCATGCCCACGTGGAAGTTTTGGATCTGGCCCTCATTCGACCCGGTCGTCAAGAACAGGCGCTGCGAGTGCGGGTTGTAGTGGCAGTCGACAATATAATCCGTCGGGCACCCGGGGCCACCCAGCTGCCGAGTATCGGCCCACCGATGGATCAGATCGAGGCCGTCGTCGCGGATACCCCAAAGGGTGAAGTTGTCAAAGGGACTAGCCGCGTATACGTACTCGGCTGACGGACCGAACCACCCGGCGAGGTTGACCGACGACTCGGTATTGCCCACCGCCGTCACCGCATCGTCCTCACATTCTTGGTTCAAGTCAAATAGGCACACCAGGCCGTCCTCGGACCCGGTGAGGAGGACCCCACTTCGTAGCGGGTGGAACTTAACCTGGGTAATATCTTCGCCATGTGACTCCACGTACTGCCGCACGGGACCCTGGCCAACTTGCCGTAGGTCGTATAGCGCCAAAATGGCCTCCTCAAAGTCCGGCGAGAAATTGGTGCCGGCGGCCAGCATCTGTCCTGCACCGTCCACGTCCGCCGCCAGTACCGCGAAAGGGTCCTGACCGCGCCGCGGTTGACGGAAACTCGGCACCGGGGCGGCGATTCGCTGGACCGGCCCGTTTCCGGCGCCGGCCGTACGGAGATCCCTAATGACCACGCAGCTATCCACGGCGGCGCTCAGGAACAGGTGTGGGTGACCAGCCACGGGCTGGATGTGCTTGATCGCACCGGCATGGAAGTTGAGCTCGTGAACGGGTGCCAGTCGCTGGGCATCATAAAGGGTAATCCGTTGGTTAGATGTGCTGGCAGCCAGTTGCGTCAAAGTACCGGTGACCGAGGTCTCTCCGTGGTGTGTAAGGGAGGCCGGAATCCAGCAAAGTTGGAGTACGTAGGTCTCGTCGTGGGCCACTCGTGCCGTACGGTTAAGGTACAACCGGGGAATGACATCCACCGGGTGTAGCACTGGAGTGGCCATAGTGGTAAGAAATGAGGGTGGTGTAGAATGGACCAACAAGTTGAACTGTCAGGTCCTCAGGAAGGGAGGTAGGGGCGATGAGCTGTATGGGTACTGGTTGTTGCGTTGCAAGGTGTAGTGGGTCAGTGGTGGTTTGGAGCCCAACTGATAGTCCAGTCGGGGATATCTTCCTCGGGTTATGCAGGAAGTGCGAAGTCTAGCGATAATGCACTCCTTTTTCAAAATCTTTGCTAATAGACAAGTTTAGCAGCCATATATTCGTCAACATTACATCTCTGATTATAGGTATACTATCACGTGACTTCAGTTTAGCCTGAGCCAATTAAGGCTGCTTAACGATAAGCGTGGCGGCCCCTCTCAGTCTCCAACCTCGTCCTGTTGACAAATACAGATAGGTCGTTTACTTGGAAATAGTGTAGCAACCAATACTAGAACTAGGAGAAATGAATAATAACGCGAAGCTGATTATAGCGGTAGCCATCTCGATACAATAGACATATTCACGGTGACCGCCCCGTTTCGCTTTCGCTACCGCTCGCGGATTCCTGATCCGACAGTGTAAGGTTGGGATTCAACTTCAGGCTGTCAGTCACTGTAATGGATGAAATAGAGGAGCAGGAAATTATTGGGAGTGTAGGGCGGTGATTGTGGTTTAGTTCGACTTCTCGTTGGGTGGTATGGTGTGTAGACCCCCCCCCGATGGTCAACTGCCGGGGGATATTTACCCTGCCCATGGATGACTTACATAACCTTTCCTGTCGGGCCTCGTACTCGACCAACGCCCCGCCGTCGTCTTCGTCGCGATAGCCGTAGTAGTCCGTATCGATACGTTTGTACAGCTCGTGCCGGGATTTTTGTGGCAGTTTCGGCGCTAAATGTCACAAATTGTCAGAAGAAAGGAGTGTGAAATCGGTCGATGGTTAGCCGCAGTTGTGGCGGGATAGGTTGTCTAATCAACTACCAACCCCCACTGGCTCCATGGGCCAGATATACTTACCTTCCTGCTCCAGCAGTTCGCGGACTCCAGGAAGGTCCTTCGCCCGGCCGAAGTATCTGGTATATGGTGGGATTGAATAGGCATAGGAGCGTGCCAAGGGTGCGTAACGAGTGGTCAAAACAGATTGGCAGCGACGGTGGGTTGATCGAAGTATCCCTGTTTGGGATGAAATCAGTTTGACCAGTGACCGTAACCTACCTGTACCCTCGGTTACCAGGTACCTCCTTGCCCTGGTGATCGAGCATCTTGGGTCCAATTTTCTGACATTAGGATTAAGGTACGGTGACAGGGGGTGGTAAGGTGCGTGTAAGTTAATCGAGCAGGTTATCTAGGTGCCTGGCACACCGTCATTAAACTGGCCACAGTTCCTCCTGCGCATTCACTTACGCTGTAGTCTGGGCCGCCGAGCTCGAGTATCCTGTCCTCCCAGTGTCGCTTCTCGCGCATTGACTTGTTGATGTCGTCGTTCAAGTCGCGGATCTGGTAGTCACTCAAACTGGAGTCGTGGATGCTGGCAACCTTACGGGCGATCTCGCGGATGACCTGCTGGCGCCACCGTTCAGCCTCAGGGACCGTGTCGACCTCGGATGCCAGGTAGGGGCGCTTCTCGCGGATCGGTTTGAGACCCAGCTCCTCAGCCTGGGCCTCGCGGAACCGGTACAGCATGGACTGAGCCTTCTCTTGGTTGCGCGCCATGGTACGAAAAAACCAGGGTAGAGTTGGGTAATGAGAATGCGTAAAGAGTAAAAAGAGGTACGACGAAGGACGAGGACTCGCATGCGACAATGCGAAGGTTGAACCTAAAGAAGCGAATGTCAAACCAGGCAGTTCGGATGAACAGGGATGGATTACTCCGGTTGGGCATCGCTTCATACTACCGGTGGTAGGCGTTTGATATATCAACCGCCACTAAATGACTGAATACATTTCTCGAGCATACCCTGTTAGACAGCCTTCTACTTGCACACGGCCCTCTCACCTAGTTAATGGTTGAGACTCTAACGTCATCAGATAACTAGCGTGTCAAGTACAGATGTAAAATATTTAACCTGATACAACTATACCCTTATGGGCGAGGGCATATACAGGACCATACAAGAAAGACGTAAATAATCAGGCTCCGATGCGACGCCATACTTTAATTGACCACATTCATGGCATTGCCTGGGTCGGCAACTGGGACTGGACGTGTACCAGCGCCGGTTCTTCCTGCAACTCGACGTACGCGACAGGTAAGGGATCCTCCGGGATGGGGGCGGTAGTGTGGTCCCGTAAGCCGAGCAGGGCGGCGTCCTCGCGGGGGCAGTCGAGCGGGTAGGCTGCGACTACGTCGAAAGCCACGGCAGCGGCATTGCCCACCGCAGGTAGCGGAATCCGGACGGTTGTCGTCAAGTGGTAGCGATACGGCGCCGTAGGTCGGAAATGGGCGGCCGGGAGGGTTTCGTAGCGCACAGTCCGGTCGGGCAGTCGCAGCCGCAGGCGTAGGGCCCGCGGGTCAGTGATCCAGGCGAGGTCAGCCTCGACCCCGACGGCTAGTGGGAAATCACCCAGGACAAGGCGCGGTTTATCTGGGTGCCCGACGGGGGCAGTCATGGTGGCGCGTGCCTCTTTAAAGGCATCGGTCGCGCCGCACGAAGCAAGAGGGCAGCTGATCACGTACCGATCGAGGGCCAGCCGGAGTTGGGCTGCCGTAGCGTCCGGGCGGGTCACGGCCGTGTGGAGAGCGATGAGGGCAGCGGCGGGGGTATCCCCGGCGCGGTCGGCGCGGGCGCGGACGAGCCGGACGCGGTCAATAAGGTCTGGGAGTCGTGCGAGGTCAACAGTCGGGGCGGTTTGGAGGGCCAGGGCGTGGGCAAGAAGGCGGAGGCGCGCCAGCACGTAGAGCGTGCGTGGGGACTGGCCCAGAAAGGCGTGCTCGAGGTGATAAGCCCGGCCGAGGAGGTCGGCCGCCAAAGCCCGGCGGTCGGCCCAGGGACCGCGGCGGGCAGTGAGGGCCACCCGGCAGGCGGCGATGAAGAGACCGAGGCAACGGCCGACGCAGGCACCGGCCGGCCCGACGGCTGCCAGTTGGCGGGCTAGCTGGGCAAGGTAGCGGTCAGCGCGGGCAGGCGCAGTGGCGGCCAGAGCGAACGCCCGCGGAAGTTCACGTCGGACCGCCGGGATGACCTGGGCGAGCTGGTCCCGACGTTGGGTGGGCAGTCGGTAACGGAATTGGGTGTCGCACAGGTATTCAGTGGGCTTATTGCGCGGGGCCGGAATCTGGCGGGGTTCTGGAAAGCAGTTCGGATAACGGTCGAATAAGTACGGTACATAGTTGAAGACGAAGGCCGGGAACACGTTCAGGAGGGACGGCCGGGCCTTGGCGGCGTTGAGGGTCAGGGCCAGGTAAGCTGTCTGTACGGGATCGTCCTGGCTAAACTCCCGGGTCAAATATTGCTTCTCGATGTTGAGCAGACGTTCCACCGTGCCGCCGTCAATCATGGAGGCCTGCTGTCGACCGACATAGCGGAGGCAGCCGTAGGTGGTGAGCTGGTCGTCAGGATGGCGTCGCAGACCGGCGATCAGGGCCTCCGTAGTAGCCAGTACGCAGGCCAGGTCAGCCAGGCGCATGGCACCCAGGAGCCGATGGATGGCCTGCCGGATGGTCGGGTCCGCGTCGGCCATCACCCCGAAAATGATTTGGAGCTGCTCGCTGTTCAGGGTCAGATGGTGTTTGTGGGCCATCTTGGTGAGGCTAGTGATGGCGTTGAGCCGGACGTAATCAATTTCGTCGTTAAAGATGTCCACTAGGTAATCCACAGCTTGGCGGGCGAAGTCGTCAGACCGAAGGCAAAGGGCACACAGAGAGTGAATGGCGGCATTGCGCACCTCGCGGTACTCGTCCTCCAGGCCATGAACGAAGGCCCCGCATGCCCCGGAGTCCAAGATGCGGAACTCGTCGGCCTCCACGTCGAGATCTCCCTCAGCCACTGGGATCATGTTCCGCCGGGGCCCGTGCTTGCCCCCGGGCTTGCCGAAGGCTGGTCGCCGGCGCAAGTGGGACATGATCTTCTTGCTCAAGGTCTGGGAAAGATAGTTGGCTTGTACGTCGGCATAGCTGCCAAGGAGAACGCAGGCTTCAGTGCGCAGCCGCATAGATGAATCGTTGACCACATCACAAATCTTGACGAAGGCGTCGTCGACAAGGCGGATGTTCTCGACAGTTGCTGGCCCCGAGCCGGCCCCGTCGGCCTTGCGCAACTCCAGGATTTCCTCGGGATATAGGCGACTGACGATCCAAATCAGGCGTAGGGCGCTAAGGCGGACATACTCGTAATCATCCTTGAGATGCTCCACGCAAACCGGGTACAGCGTCGATGGCAGGGTATGGCCCGCCAGATGGGACGCGTACAGGAGGTCCAACGCGGTCCGGCGGACCTGCGGATGCCCATCAGCCAGATACCGACTGAGCGTCCCCGGTAGATGGAGTGCACCGGGCAGGGTCACCCGATAGTGCCGGCTGAACACTCCGCTCAGCGTGAACAGGCGCAGGCTGAGCAATCGCACATTGGCGTGATAAGCATTAGCCGACTGGGCAATGCGGCGCAGGAAGGCCCGCTGCCAACCCGGGTGAGCCGTGAGGCGCCGCACCAGGCCCGCGTCGGCAGTGAGTGCATCGTTCAAGGCGGTCAATAGGGGCCCGGTGCTAGTAAATGTGGGACTGTCTGGGTCTTGCGTGACAGTGTCGGGGGTGATAGTGCCAGAGGCCAGGTTAGGGTCATGCCGGTTGTCCTCCCCGAGAAACTGACGCAACAAAACATCAAAGAGTTCACCACCATCGACCCCCGGGTAAACGTAGAGCTGGGTGGCCAGTCGTTGCAGTAGGCTCCGGAGGGGCGCTCGGGATTCGATCTGTAGGCGATTCAGGACAGCGTTTCGGGCCTGAATGACCGTGGCCGGGGTTAGTACAGGTAACCGGTCGGCCAGCAGCAGAAGCCCTTCAGTGCAGAGTCCCGCGTTTGAACTCGCAAGCCAATCGAGGAGGGCCGTGGGTCGCGTAGCATCCCCGCTTGGGGCCGCCACGGCCGACGGACCCGACCAGGTTACGGACGGGGCGGGGACTGACATGAGGTGGTCGGTGGCACGGTTAAGGGAGGGGATCGCAACCACCGATGGACCTAGGCGGCAAAGTCGGGCACGGAATGGGATGGTTCAATGAAGGGGTGTGTGTGCAATAGCATGCAGACGGGATGGGTCCAAGTGGAGGGTATTTTGCCGGCACTGGTAGGATGAGGGAGGGGAGTGGGTGCCTTGACCCAGGCGTGGAATGCAATACCCAAAATGCGACTCAAGCCCGTACTCTTTAAAAAGGGCGTGACGCGCTGCGAGCTATCCGTAGCAGGTTAGAGGAATCTGGGTGCTATTGGAGTAGATTACCTTGTGGGTACCAGTCAGCAGGTTTATACTATCAATGCCCCATCCCTCCCGCTCTCTAGCCAGTAGCGCTGACAGCAAATCACGCCATCACCACAATGTATCAAGCAACAAACAAACAGACCAAATGACCCGGGGGAGCTAATTTATGTTTAACTATCAAAAAAAGTGTATTTTATTGCAACTCTCTTGTCGGTTTCTCCTACGTTAGAGTACATAGCTCAACTCGGGCATCTCATAGGTGTTGCGCTCGTCGTCCTCAACAGGGGGGTAGTACGGCACCATCGCATCCTGGGCACCCATGTACATAGTGTTGTAGATGCGCCAATATACCTCCCGGACGCGGGTAGCCGGGTGAAAGAGACCCTGTAGCAAATAGTGCAGAATCAGCCCGGGCCCTAGGGCCACCCGCAGGCCTTCAATGGCACCCATTACCGCGTTGATGACGTGGGGCGAGGTCTCGAAGATATTGGGCCAGACAAAGTTGAGCAGATGGGCCAGGGCGTCCTCGCAGCCCAACCCGACCACCCCCAGGCTTACGTGCTTGATCACGGCGCACGCGGTCTGACGATGCACAGCGTCACGCTCCATCAAGGCGTCCTCAAGCAGCGGGGTAACGGCATACACATAGTCCTTGCCCATCTCGCCAATGTACTCAAACAGGAAGGACAGCGATTTGAGCACACCGTTCTGGACGTTGAGTTCTGGAACACGGTACTCGTTGAGTAGCGCTGGAAGGACAGTGTAGGGCGCGCAGGTCTCGGCTACGATGGCTATGGCGACAGTGGTGCACACTCGACTCTGGCGTTCTTGCACCTTAAGGTTATTGAGGAGGGTGCCTAGTACGTCCTGGGGGCCGATGGCCTTGGCGATGTACCCGAACGTGTTGACGGCGGCACGCCGGGTGGAGTTGCGCTGCGCCTTAAGCATGTCGAGTAGTTCGAAACAGATACGCATCCACTCGCGGGCACTGACGAACTCGGCACCGCGGTCAGCGATCCGGCCCACAAGCTCGATGGCGTTCTGCTGGACCTTGTCGTGCCGATTGCGCAGGATCGGAGTGAGGCGCGGGAGGAGGTCCTTGATAGGCGGGTTCATCTGGTGCATGCCCACCACATTGACCACGGCCTTTAGGGCGCCCAAGATCGAGCCCAGCACCTCGGGGTATTCCTCGCCGAGATACTCGTAAAGTACCCCACCAAGGTCACGCAGGAGGTTGTCCTGGCCGCAGGCCTGCATCACCCCAGCAATCCGGGCCACCAGGTCGGCGGCCTGTTGGCGCACCTCGGATGACATATTGTTGAGACGCCACAGGATAGTGGAGTAGACTTGGGGGAGATACGGCCGGACGCGCTCGCCAAGGGCGGTGACCACGCTGCTGAACCCGTTGAGCATCACGCTACCGTCCGTGGTCTGCTCCTGAAAGGCGAACAGGATACCATCTAATAGGACTTCTTCAAGGCGGGCGTCCACGTCGGCCGCACCCAGGGTGGTGACCACCCGGTTGATCGTCTCCATAACCATCTTACGGTAGTCCTCAGACTCATCCTTGAGGTCGTCCACGATTCGGCCTATTACTTCGCCTACGCCCACCCGCTGCGCCAGTTCCACGGTGGTCTCCACCACTGCGTGGTAGTTGCGGTGGTCTAGGGCCATCCGCCGGATCCAGAAGTGGCGAAAGAACTCTGGGAGGATGTCGGTACGGAGGTAAGCCGGTTCCACACCTTCGGTGGCGGCGCACTGCTTGACCACCTTCAGCACGATCTTTTTCATTTCCTCGTCGGGCGACTGGAATTCCCGCACCACGATCAGCATAACCTCGCGCGTGTAGTAGTTGGCGTACTCGGCGTCCATGAGTGGGATAATGTAACCGATGGCCTTAAGGAAGGCGGCCAGTCCCTTACCGCGGTGTGTGCGAATTCCAGTCCACAACGGCTTGAGGACCGCGTCAAAAGACTCGATACCGTAGGGCGCAGCCGCCTCAGCCAGCGCTGAGATGGCCAGAGCGGTGATGGTTCGTACCTTCTGCTGTTCATCTTCCAGGCCGTGTGCCACGCTGTCCACTAACCCGCGCAGATGCGGGAGCACAGCGCAGCCCGTGAGGATGGCGATCTGCTGCACGATCTTGATGCCGGTATGGCGGGCCTGCCATGATTTTTTGCTGCGGCACACCGCGCGCAGAAAGGGGAGCAGGGCCTGGATGCCTAGGGCGGATGCCACGACTGAGAAGGCTCGTGCGGTGGTATTACGGACAAAGTCGTCCACGTGGTCAATATCGGGCCGCATTGTAGCAATCATGGTAGCGAGCCCCGCGGCCTTACTGAGATTAGAAATGATCTCACGGCTCTCAATGCGGGCGAAGTAGTCGTTGTCGATCAACATGGGTTCGATGACAACTAGGATTTTGTGCACGTACGGCCGCACCAGGTCGTCCAGCCGGTACAGAATGCGGTCGATGACTTTAACCAGTACGTGGCGCTCCTGGTCCTCAAGGGCGGGCGACATCAGCAGCGGGAGGATTTGGTTGAAGAGCGGGCCAGCCCCAAAGTCGCGCGCCCGGTCGGTGATGGATCGCAAGGCAGTCTTGCGCATTGGGGGCGTGCCGTTCTTGATTTTGAGGAGGAGTCGCATGATGCGACGCTCCTTGGCTTCCTCGTTGGTGAGATTATCCTCGGCCTGGCCGTCCATCAGCTTGCTAAAATACTGCACGTCCTCAGGCTTGAGAGCGGGTAAGTTAGGCAGGCCAGGGATTTCCGGCGGCAGGTCGTAAGTCTGGTGGCGGTCCTCTTCCTGCATCATGAACCCGCCAGCCCCACCGACCAGTGGAGTTGGAGTGGCCATGAGCTTGCGCGCCGGAGTGTGAATGGGTACGTAGGTGGCTGGGGGAGCGACGATCTCGTAGCCCTCGATGGGTAGTATGGTATCTAGCTCGTCGTCCGTAAGGGGCCGGTTACGTTGGTCCAGCTCGCGAGCGAGCCGCGTATTGAGCCGGCCGTCCCCAGCGGGTGTCATAGGTACGGCCAAGGCCCCCGGGGTTGGTGTCGCTAGACCGAATTGGGGGCCCACGGGGGTGGCTCCGCCGTCCATCGCCACCGGGGTGGCATCCCACCTCGACCGGCCAGCCCGTTTCGGCGTGGCGGAAACCGTGGCGTCGGCCCGCGGGGTCGCGTCCCATCGGCTGCGACGTGGGGTGGCTCCCGCGGCCACAGCGTCGGTCCGTGGGGTGGCATCCCACCGGCTCTGGGCAAGGGTCGCACCGCTACCAGAAGGTTGGGGCGCCGCCGGGGTAGCCATGTCCCAGCGGCGCTTCCGACCCTCGGACCGCGGGGTGGCATCCATGGCGACGGAGGCTGGGGCAGTAGCAGTCGATGCTGAAGCGTTCGGGGGCGGTAGCTTGCCCTGCTTTTGTAAATCGGCCACCTGCTGCAGCACGCGCTGGTGCTCGCGGTCCACGTCTGCCTCTCGCATAGCCTCAGTGTACGTGCGCGCCTGGCCGGCGCTACCGCCCGGGGCATCAGCAGCGGCGAACGGATCAGCACGTTCCGGGGAGAGGGCCCGCTTGCGCCCGCGAGCTTGGTATTCATCTTGGCGCTTGGCGATCACGCGCTCGGCCTGGAGAAAGGCTGCAAAGGGATCAGGGGCATCCTCGCCGCCAGCTTGCATAATCTCGTCCAGGAATTCCTGGGGCGCCGTGTAGCTGGCCAGCTTCTTCTTGGTCACAGGCGGCTGATCCGCCGGGGCGGTGTGGTCGGTGTCGTTCGCCATGTCAACGAACGGAGACAGGGCGGGGGTCGGTGGCAATGATAGATGGCGAGATAGAGGGGAACGCAAAGTGATTCTGAGCAAGTGAACAAATAGGCGGATTGTTACAATGCAGAGTGGCGAACAAGTAATCGAAATGGTGCAGGGAGTGGGGCGTCTTGAATGGAAAAAAAAAGCTAAGCCGCGTCAGAAAGGTCCAGTTGCGCGTAATGGTGAGGGGGTTCGATTCGCAACTGGGTGAAGCGGGCTCCACTGGAGATATTTATTGCTTATGCTTTAAGGGATGTGGTACACTGCCCCTTACATTACGCTATACTACTTCTCAGGCCGCCTTGGTGACCATTCAAGGACCGATTCTACTTTACCCCTCAGCGACGTAAGCCTGCCACGTCCATTGCGAGCTGCACTAAAGACGCTTCTACCCAGTACGGCCCAGCATATACATGTTCACACCTCCCTAATCAAACCAATCGAGGAATAGAAGTACCAGACTAGCCATGATCAGAAAGATGAGTATCCACTTGCGGGTATCCGCGTTCCGCTGGCGGGCCTCTAGGAGCTGCTCGTTCCCCTCCTGGACCCGTTCGGAGGTGGCCATGGCCTCGGAGTGGAGTCGTTCTGTTTGTTCGGTCTGCATAGCCAGGTGGGTGGACAGGGTGGACTGTAGAGCGGAAATTTCCAGCAAGGCCTGCTCGGCGCTCCGCACCTGGGTTAGGGTGTCTTCAAACTCCCGCAGCAGGGCCCGGTTCTCCTCCTGGAGCTCCATTTGGTGGCTGGAGGAGACGGCCTCGGTAGCTCCGTCTTTATGACCGTCGTCCTCGGGCAGGCCGGCATTACCCCAGTAGTCATCGATCGGGTTGTGGCGACGTTGGTTAAAAGGTACTGGTGATGCGACCGCCTTGTCGTCCCGCAGTTCGTGATCAAAGAAAGCGTCTGTATCCGCTGCGGCTTTTTCGTCCCCCAGCTCAGTCGGTTTGCCGAACCCCAAACCAAACGGCGCCGTGGCTCCAAAACGCGTGGTGCCGATGGTGTCCTGGCGACCCAGTCGTGGCGAGTCCAATTTCTGCTGCTGCTTCTCGGCTTGCCGTTTGGCCCAGTACGACCGTCGAGGCTGCAAACCACCTTGCTTGGCGAGGGCCCGATTCAGACGCATTTCCTGCTGATCGCGCTGGAACATAGATACGTCCATGAGGCGCTTGTTGAGTAGCCATAGCACGGCCCCATGGTGGGCAGCGAGGGTTTCCCGTTTTAGAACACCGTAGGACGACCGCGAAGAGAGGGAAAAGAGGCCAAACAGCCCTGTGGCGGTGGCCGACGGAGCTGGTTCTTCGGCGGCTGCCCGCGAGAAGGCCTCCAGCCGCTTGATACGATCTAGACACTGCCGAATGATGAATTTGGCCTGCTGGTCAATCTCGTCACGTTCCTGGTCGGTCATGTGGGAGCTCCGGGCCTGTTGCAGTAGGATGGCCATGTCCTGGGCGCTGATACCGGGGGTCTCGGCCGTAGCAGCGGCCGAGGTACCCCCAACGAGGACGGCTGACGACCCCGCAGGGCCGGAGGAAGCTGCCACGGGCGCATGGGCGGCGGGCGTGCTACTGGCCAGCCGATGCAATGAATCCATCAGCTGTGACCCGTCGTCGGCCCCAGCCGTCCGGGCGCGATGCGTAGAGAGGTTCGCCCGCCCTCGCTTGGCGCCAATGTCGAGGTAGGCCCCCCGGGTGGCATGTAGAAACTGGCGGAGCGACTCGATGTGGCGGAGCAACCGGTAAGCCTCGGCCATGAAGGGGTCCCGGCCGGCTAGTATGCCCGCCACAGCTCGCCGCACCTCTTGCGCCCAGGCGTCGTGGGCCTGCCGTCGGCGGATAAGTGGCTTCTCTGACACAGTTTCGGGTCCGCCGGTCGACAGAGCGGATGAGTTCGAGGCTTGCCGCTCAGCCGCCGTAGCGAGGAGGGTCACAAATTCATTGGTGATGTCAGCCATGTACACAACAGCGTGTGGCAGAAAACAGGGATGAGAGGTAATGGTAAAAGCGCTGGGGAGATGAGCAGAACCGGTGGGGGGGGAACTCCTGTGTCGTCAGTGAACAGTCTAAGGGCCTGACAGGTAAGTCCAAGCGGATGAGTGAGTGGGGGCTTTTGGAAGCTGGGATAATCGAGATTGGAAGGGAGGGGCATAGGGCCCACAACTTGTGTCCGGGATCGAAGAACTCTAGTGTGCTCTCTAAGTCTACCTTCGTGGTATCGTGAGCCCTTGATCGTATGGCTACGTGTGAGGTATTATAATTCGACTAACCCTGAACCTCAAATCCACCCCCTCCCTTCACATTTGTCGAAAATGTTAACTTTACGGCCCCACGGTCAACCACAGGATGCCATGTACTGCTATGATTATTTAATGGGAAAGATAATGCGGTAAAATGCCAAGGGTAGAGAGGGGTAGCACACAATTCTACAGCACCGACATGGGATACACCCCGACCTTATTTCGAGCCCTGCCCGGACCGTGCCACCCGCTTCCGCTGCTGAATATCGTTGACCTTGATGAACTCCTTCATCCGGCGCTTGGCGATAGCCTGGCTGACGGCCTCCTCCTTCTGCCGCTTTGCGTGGCGGAGTTCCGCCTGTTCGGCACGGCGTTTGGCACGCTTCTCAACGGTCCCGTCATGCACGATGCGGACACGCTCGAGTTGGACGGCGCTGCGCTGGCCCTCGGGTTCGTGGAACACGGCACGGGTGGCAGCCGTCGTCCGGGCCTCCGCTGCCACACTGGACGCCGAATGGCCACTACCATCCTTGTTCCGCTTGGCCGACTTGGCCGCCTCGCGGTGGGTGAGTTTCGGCCGCATGTCGAACGGGAGATTGTCAACCACCGCCTTGGGCACCTTAAGGGGAACCGCCGGCTGGTGCGTCCGCGTGATGGCACGGTACTCCGAGTCGGCCTGGGATGGGACGGGAATCCCACGCTCGCGGCGTACGTCGCGGACCAGTCGCATACCTTGCCAGTCGGCCTTCTTACCAGCCAGGAGGAGCGAGGTGACTGGGTTGTAGTAGCGCTTCGGTTCGACGCGGTGCCAGGCTCTCAGGAACACAATGTCGCTCTTACGGATGCGGTCCTCGAACACAGCGCGGAAGTGGCCCTCGGGTTTGGCCAGGTGCTTACGGATGTGGCCGCGGACCCCGGACACGGTGCGGAGCTTGGCACCGGTAAACTTAGCGACTTCGAGGGCACTGTGGAACATGCCACGGACGACGGCCGTATTGCGGTCGATCTTTTCGGGAACGCCCGTCAGCTTCAGCTTCTTGACCACATATGTAGACTGGTCGAGGTCCAGGACGGTACCGGTGGCAGTGATGCGGAATTCCGGGCTGTAGCGGCTGTCGCGTCCCACTGACTCGACGCAGCAAAAACCCGTACCTGGGGCGGTGAGCGGGCCGTAGAAGGTGGCCAGGCAGTGCATGTGCTGCGGGGTGTATTTGAGCATCCGGTTGCGCGCCCCATCGTCGATGGAGAAGAGCGGCAGACTCTGGAAACGCCGCCAGCCCAGGGAGAAGATGAGCGGGTCGTTGTTTTTCAGGATACGGCGGTGCCAGCGGTGTCGCTTGATCCGCACACGAATTAGCCCAAAGTTGGACTCACTGGGTAGGAGGCCGCCCACGACGACGGGGAACTTGGGGTTAAAGTGCTTGACAAACTCACAGGGAACACGGTGGAGAAGTACCCGCACGTAGGTCCCGGCACGGTATCCTTCAACCATGGCGCGGAGTTCCGCGCTGTCCTCGGCGAACTCGGCCTCGTTACGCGACCGCTGTTTGGCCATGTCGGACTTGACCCGGTCGTACAGGCCTAGGCGGCCGCGACCGGGCCCGCCTGCCTCGTCATCCGATTCATAGATGCCCTCAACCTCCAACTCGAACTTGGAGGTCAACTCGGCCTTGCGACGGGCCAGTGCCTCGCGCGCCTTGACGTCATCCAGGTCCTCGTCGACCGGCGTGGGTTTAGGCTCGGCATCACTGTCCGAACCATCGACCACAGTCTCGTCGCCGTCGACGCTATCGTCACCGTCATCGTTTGATTCGTCGTCATCCAGCCGCGAATCAGCGCCGTTGGGGGCCTCAAGGTCTTCAAAGTCGCCCATAAGTTCGGACTCGGCATCCGAACCCGCCTCAGCATCGTCAGCCTCCTCCGTCTCCCCCGTGTCGACCGGGGCAGTGATGAACCGGTGACGCAGGGACTCGAGGGCCCCCTCGTCGTCCCAGACAGCCAAACGTTCGGCCTTGATGGAGGCCTTGCAAGTGTCGACCACGGAAAGGGCCGAGTGGAGCGCAGTGGTGTCGTATTTTGGTTTAAGCAGCTCGTCGTCACTGCCGTCGCTACCTTCGGCACCATCACTCTCCGACGACGCCTCGCTGGACGAACCGTAACCCTTAGGAAACCGGTCGGCCACAAGCTCCGGACGGTAGACGAGGTCCATCAGGTTAATACGGCGGTTGATGAGTTTGAAGGACTCAGCGGCACGGTCGACCAGGCCAGCCTTCCACCGGGCGGCCCCGTCCGTGTAGGCATCGTCGTCCTCGGCGCCGCTGGACTCGAGCTCCTCGTCAGTATCGGCGAAGGCCAGTTCCTCCTGGGACTCAGACCCGTCGGCAGGTTCGGCCTCAGCTTCGAATCGACGGCGGGCACGCCGCGACGGACGGCCAGTAGCCACTCCGTCGTCATCGCCTTCGGCGGCCTCGTCGTCGTTGTCATCGTCGCTATCATCAAACCCTTGCTCATCATCGCTGCCGCCCTCGCCGTCATCCGTGTAGTCACTCTCATCGTCGCCGGCCACTTGGGACTTGAGCGGGGCCGAGTGCGAAAAGATCTGGATCGAGGCGTCCTGCATCTGGTCAGCAAATGTAGCGCTGGCGTCCTGAAGGTCTATAACCATTTTCTCTCCGATTCCGCCGCGGCCGATATCCTGGACTTGATTGTACCGGTCGGACGACGGGAGGAACTCCTCCTCCCGGCCAGCAGGCGTCTTGCCGCGACGATCTTCGTCGTCGTCGTCACTGCTGCTGCCGCTACCGTCGTGTTCACTACCGGACACCTCGCCGCCGTTCTCCTCCGCCTCGGAGGCGTCGCTGTCTTGACCGGGCCGGCGGTCAGGAACGATACCATTGCGGGTGAAGCTACCAGGTACATTGATGTACACCGCGTCCTTGTCGTACATGACTCCGCCCACGTCCGACATGGGGGCGTAGATCAGCTTTTGTTTGCCGCTCAGGGACTTACGGACCTTATCGGGTAGCGGACACGGGTCGTTGAGCATAGCCACAGTCTCCACGGTGTAATCGCCCGCACCTGGGATATGGACGCGCGTGTTGGGCTGAAGGTTGGTACCGCGTAGGTACCCGTACAAGGTAACAGTCCGGTCTACCTTCGGATCGGCCTGGATCAGGTTGGGGTCGGTCAGGTCCTCCATACGGTCAGCCAGAAGGTACGGGTGCTGGTTGCGCCAGGCGAGCGGACGGAACTTCATGATGGAGATGAATCGGCACAGGTTGGCAATCTCACGCACCGGGTAGCGCCCACCGATCACACCGGACAGGTAAAACAGCTTGGCGCCCTGGTAGATTTCGGTCCAGAACCGCTGCTTGAGGATCTTCTTGGTCTTGCGGAGCCGCTTAAGTTTGCGAAACTTGTCTAGATGGGTCAGCACGCCCATGACCCTCGGGAACCCGTGGGTCTGCAGGATGTTGAGAAATTCAAAGGTCTCCATCTCAAAACCAAAACTGGCGTCCACGGTGAGCAGGACCAAGTCGGCCACTTTGCCCACGTCAATCATGGAGTTGAGGTCGTTCGGGCACTCGATTAGGGTGAGGCGGCTCTTGCGGCCACTGACTACGGTGATGGGGCCTTTGACCTCGGCCAACTTGTGCTTCGTGTACTTCTTGACCAACGACTTGATCAGGGTGGTCTTGCCGCTCTGGTGGAGGCAATGGGAGGGGTAGTAGCGTGAAGGGAAGCGTGGTGAGTTGGGTGGTCATGGCGGATACGCGAGGTCACCCGATCCGCTATGGAGGTCCGGTTTCGCCCTCGGTTGATGCTAGGGACGCCCGGTTAGTTGCAATTTTTACCTTGGGAGGGCCGACGACGGCCACCACGAAGGGTGGGGCAACCTGAGGGGTGCGATCGACCATAGGCACATGCACGCTACGCTCCTGCATTTCAGCAGTGCGGTGCATACGCCTCATCATCTTCTGGCGGGAGTTCCAGATGAAGGCCTGTGGTTACGTAACGTAAGGCGGCGGTAGAGGGGCATTATCGGCACAGTAGTGTAGGATTTAAGCGGGGTAGCGCAGTGTAAGGGCCGTAGGGGGAGACGTGTGGTTGAACGAGCAAAGCACAATAGGGGTCACAGTTAGCCAAGTGCTACGAGTATTCGGGCTGAATGGCCTGACCGAGGCGTACGCTGTCAGGTGCACAGCCGATGGGCCGCTACGAGAAGAGCACCTCCGAAACCCCGGTCAAAGCCCAAGTTACAATGGTGGTGGCAGTAAGGCGCTACCCATGGGCCGATCGGCGGCAAATGGACGTACCTTGGGGTTATTAGTTGGGTTGGACACGGGGCGCTCCTTGGAATTTCCGACGGCGTTGGGATTGTTTTTGCGGGCATCGCGGGCCGCCTTGCGCTCCCCCTTAGGGCCGGCCGTGCTCGCCTTAAACGGCTTGTTAACTTGCTTCTCCATGGTGGCACAGATTAGCCTACGGGCCGGGTCAGCCGTGGGGTAGTGTGTACTAAGAGTCGAGGGTGGGGATGCTCAGAGCGACAGTAAGAACATGGAAAAGGAAAATAAGATAGAAGAACGAAACGGAAGTTGTGCAATGCTGGCTTCGAAGGTACGGTGCATGCGGCAAGCAGTCAAAGGTGCAATTCAGAGGCCAGTGAAGCTTTTACTATCCGTACTCAAGGTGAACCGAGAGCGCGACTTGGTAACATCGTCGGGATGTCCATACATAAACTTCAAGTTACGCTCAAGTTTTCACTATCCTGCCCAGTGTTCGGGTATACTAAAAAAAAAGAAAAAAAGAGAGGTTGGAATAGCCAAGAGGGGTCGCTGATAAGGTCACGTGATTTACTGATACACTTGGCTTTGGTACTTAAAGGTGACCGACTCTACCTCTGACACTAGGATTGGCAGCGACATCTGGCCCGCTAAGTCCCCCGCTGGTGGACCGTCGCAAGGATGCGCAATGAAGTAAGCGATGGCCCCACAGCCCTCTTTTAGGTACGTATATTTGTTCTCAGCGGATAGGAAGGAATGGAAGCAGGCCACCGTCGAACCAGTGTAAGACCCAGACCGAGGCTATCAATAGGAAACCTGCAAATACGGGTAAAGAAATGGAGAGCATGGACAGGGTAGTCAAAGCTGAATACGACAAGGATTTAAAAAATAACAAGGAGGGTAATGCAAAGGAGCAGAGAAACGACCTATACCCCGGTCGCCGCCATGGTGTGGCGGTATAGGCGAAGGGGATGATGTTGAACAGGCGTCCTTCAATACGCTGATGGCCAAACGAGGTCGAGAGAGTAGATGAAAGAAAAGTTCTGCTATGCTCTGAGGGAACGAATGGGCAGTTATATTTGTAGGAGGTCACTAAAGATAGCCCGAGCGTGACCGCATCTCCAACGGAGGGAGGGCCCAAGAAGAAAGGCGCCGTGGACCAGTGGCCTTGATGGCGATACACTATGCTTCTAAACAACCTGTGCAGGTCCCCTGAGGAGAGAGGGCGGCAGGTAGGATAATGCCTCCGTATACCTTACTCATCGCCCTGGGATGTCATCAGACATTCGACGACTACTGGAGGGGTGCAGGAGGTTTGGTTGTATAAGAGGCCTACCTGCACGATCGAAACAGTCCGTCGTTCCTGTCCCTTACGGCCCTAGCGTCACTTCCAGTGACTCCTTTCCCTTCAAATAGGTAGAACCGTATCCTTGGACCTAGGCATGGATATGGAATATAGCAGCCTTGCTGACGATTAGCCTTCAAGCTTGGAAATGGACAGTGACCCAATGCGTGATAAAGACGGACGCACTGTGACTGTCATCGAAAGCCCGTTACATATAGACGCCATCCACCGTCTCCTTGCCCTTCAGTAGGTTGTTGCCGCTCTGGTGATGAGTGGCAAGATACATCTTTTAGGCACCATGCTGAACGTCGCGCGGCGAAACTTAATTAGGGTGAATGGCACCTTTCCGCCTCGCACGTATGATGCTACCCAAGTAGGGGCACAATTGGTAAACTGAAGTAGGCTTTATTGTACAAAATGATGCAACCGACCCATTAAGGTTTGGGGAGATGTAATAGGGTGCTACGGTACAGCCGATGGGACATTTGGCCCTGGTTTAAGCCGTCTGCTAGGCTATTTATTATAGAATTATTGCTAGGGTTGGATTAATTTAAGAAGCACTTCCACACCTACAAGTGCGGTCCCATGGAGGTACTTTTCTACCCGCGAGACCAGCCTACTCCGACTGCTACCATTTACTCGCCCCGCAGCAGTCTAGGGGTAGATGCTGCCCAGTTAAGTCTGGCTTATCCAGAAATTAGCAACCCCCAAGTAAATCCTATCCAATCGCGGACTGCTCAGTTTGCGACTATCAGTGCCACACTGCAGAGCCATTGATTAAAACCATTAGTTTTGAGCGATAATCAACTCGAACCTTATCTTCGATAAAGGCACGCAAACTTTGTTACCAGGCAAGACTGTTCCTAGCTTCCAGAGGCATCCACATTGGAGTAGAGTTCGGGTCGCTGTGTCGCCACGTTTTCGTTTGTACTGGTGAAGGGCTAGCGTCGAACTCTTTTGGCTGCTGAGATGTGGTTGCGTCAGCACCAACTGACCACCCTCTTGCCTCGGTAGCAGTCGGCTTCCAAATGAGAAGCCTGGGTCGCCGTAGAATGCTGCTCTAGTCGGCCAGTTCGCTTTAACTGTGAAATATGTCATCAATCTCTTTACCTTCCACGCCTCTGTGTGAATTTCGGCATGCAGATTGACTTGCGGGTCAGGTGCGGGTATGTCTAGGAGGGGCCAAGCTCCCACGCTGTAAGCAATCCTTACTTCGTCGCCAGTCACACCCACCGCCAACTTCCCTTCTTGGCTGGTCCCCCTGGCCGATTAGATAGACGGGGTCCATCTGAAACTGCCCCTGGATGGTGCCCCCGCCTTCTTGCCCCCTCCCGCCCAGAGTTTCAATTGTCGTTTCCTAGCAGGTGCTTTTGCCTCGGTTTGCCGCTGCCAAGCTCACCGTGCCTACATACACGCCCCTGGCCGAGCCCTCTTCTACCCCGCTTTCCTACACCAACCGACGTGCCTTTCTACTCATTCCTTACCCATTTTCTGCCCTGCTCGTGGACAACTCACCTTCTCCCGCATACCCGCTATGACAACCAAAGTCAGTAACCTCGATATCTCCATCGACCGTGGTGGCACCTTCACCGACTGCTACGCCCAGTATCACCGAGCGGACGACCCGGTTCAGTCGCACAGCCTCGTGGTCAAGTTGCTCAGCCAGGACCCCCAAAACTATGATGACGCGCCACGCGAGGCTATTCGGCGTGTCCTGGAGGCTGTGACGGGTGATAGCCACCCACGGGACCGGCCTCTGGACACCTCCCTAATCCGCTCCATCCGTATGGGCACCACCGTAGCCACGAACGCCCTGCTCGAGCGCCGTGGCGAACGCTGTGCCTTCCTAACCACGAAGGGGTTCAAAGTAAGCAATGGACGTGTTTGGTTTATTCCCCTGACTGTCAAGCGGTGATCTCAGCTCAGACATAACATATCATACCCTGGACCTGGCTTGTCTTGCCCCCCCCCTACCATCTGATATAACTTCCTAGCTAATGTTCACTCTTCCACCCCACTGTCAACCATAGGATCTGCTTGTCATTGGCACCCAAGCCCGCCCCAAGATTTTTGAGCTCAACATCAAGCGCCCCGATGTGCTGTACCAACAGGTCGTCGAGGTCGACGAACGGTAGGTCACCCCGTCCGAAAACTTCTGGCTTTCTACCTTTGCATCGCCAATGAAATGCCGCCCTCTCGTTACAGATAGTACTAACCGACAAGTACCCCTCCCCCGGTTCTGCCCCGCATTACCATCCAGTGTCACCCTCTATGGCCACACCTCCGGTCGATCCGGTCAGGCTGTCTATCCAGCCGAGAAGCCGGCTGATTGTGAATATGGCGTCTCGGGCGAGCTCGTGCGCATCTTGCGTCGTATTGGTAAGTGGGTTGTAAACAGGCACTATATCGTACTAGAACGAGGGCCGCTTGCCAAGGCAACTACATCGAGCCAGGCTAGTGACTCCTCCGGGGCCCCCTCTCGGTGCCACGATCTATCAGATTCTCTCGGACACTTAACCTTCCCCGCCCACAAACCCATCCTCTCCCTCCCTTCCACCCACCAGATGTTGACGCGATCGAGACCCAGCTCCGCCAGCTCTATGACGAAGGTTTCCGCAGCGTCGCTGTCTGCCTGCTGCACGCCTACACCTACCCAGCCCACGAGCAGACCGTGGGCGAGGTTGCCCGACGCCTGGGATTCACGCAGGTGACCCTAAGCCACGAGCTAATGACCATGATTAAGGCCGTGCCGCGCGGAAACTCGGCCTGCGCCGATGCCTACCTGACCCCATGCATCCGCCGGTACCTGGAAGGGTTTACACGCGGGTTCGACGACCGGCTGCTGCGCGACGTGCCCCTCCAGTTTATGCAGTCGGACGGCGGCCTCACCCCGGTGGATCGATTTAGCGGATTCCGTGCCATCCTCTCGGGCCCAGCCGCAGGCGTGGTGGGCTGTGCTCGCACCTCCTACGACCCCCGGGCGGGTACTCCGGTTATCGGGTTCGACATGGGCGGCACCAGTACTGACGTCTCACGCTACGACGGGGACTACCACCACATCTACGAGACCACTACCGCCGGGATCACCATCCAGGCCCCACAGCTCGATATCCACACCGTGGCCGCCGGCGGGGGGTCTCGGCTTTACTTTAGTACGGGTATGTTCAAAGTGGGGCCCGAGAGCGCCGGTGCCCACCCTGGACCGGCCTGCTACCGCAAAGGTGGCCCACTCACCATCACGGATGCCAACCTGGTCCTGGGACGTCTCATCAGTAACCATTTCCCGTGTATCTTTGGGCCCAACGAGGACCAGCCACTCGATCAGGCAATGTCTCTCCACCTGTTTGAGGAACTCACCCGAGAGGTCAACGCGCACAATGCCCGTTCGGGCGTCCCGGCCGTGACCACAGACGACGTGGCCTACGGATTCATTAAGGTAGCCAACGAGGCTATGAGCCGACCAATACGAGCTCTGACCGAAGCCCGCGGTCATGATTCGGCCGACCACCTCCTAACCTGCTTTGGCGGGGCCGGCGGTCAGCACGCCTGCGCCATCGCCGAGTCCCTGGGAATCTGGCGCGTACTGGTTCACCGGCATGCGTCCATCTTGTCAGCCTACGGGCTCCACTTGGCCGACGTGGTACAGGAGTCCCTACGACCCTGTGCCCTCACTGTCGGCCGTGGGACCCTCCCGGCTGAACTGCGCACCCGAATGGCCGACCTGGCCGCCGAGTGCCGTGCCGAACTGGAACGTCAAGGGTTCAGCACTGATCAAATCCACCTTGAAACCTACCTCAATCTACGCTACCAAGGAACCGACAGTGCCATCATGACCAAAGCGGACGGCGATGGTGGGAGCGGGGACTACGTGGCTACCTTCGAGGCCAACTACCGCCGCGAATTTGGTTTCAACTTCCCCGAGCGTGACCTGATTGTGGACGACTTGCGGGTCCGCGGAGTGGGCCGTAGCGCTCATCAGACCAGCGCCGCCACAGCATTCCGGGAGATGGACCAGCTCGCCCTGCGTGAGGTGACATCGGCGACGGGGAATGGTAACCAGGTCTCCGAGGTTGCTTCTGTGTATTTTGTTACTGGCCGCAACGACCAGACCCCCGTGGCTCAGCTCGCCGATCTGGTCCCAGGCGACGTGGTGATCGGCCCGGCCATCATCATAGATCCGACCTTCACTTTAGTCGTCGAAGTTGGGTGGCGAGCCACAGTAACCTCCCATCACGTCGTCTTGCAGCGCCCGAAGGCAACCGCCACAACCACCAGTGACTCAGTCGCCACGGGGGCCCCTACCCCAACCCCGGCCGCCGTATCCTGCGACCCCATCCAGCTGGCTATCTTTGCGCACCGATTCATGGGTATCGCCGAGCAGATGGGGCTGACGCTGCAAAAGACAGCCATATCGACCAACATCAAAGAGCGCCTGGACTTTTCGTGCGGCCTCTTTGACGCGTCAGGTGGGCTGGTGGCCAACGCCCCACACATCCCGGTGCATCTGGGCTCGATGGGACACGCTGTTCGGTTCCAGCGGGACTTTTGGGGCGCCGACCTTCATGAGGGCGACGTACTCCTGACCAACCACCCCCAGGCCGGCGGATCCCATCTTCCGGATATGACGGTGGTCACCCCGGTTTTCTACAACGGCCGCATCGTGTTTTTCGTGGCCTCCCGGGGTCACCATGCCGACATTGGCGGTATTCTGCCTGGTTCCATGCCGCCCAACTCGCGCGAGCTTTACGAGGAAGGTGCTGCATTCCGAACCTTCAAAGTGGTTGACCGGTCAGTATTTCAGGAGGCCGCTCTCACCCGCGCCCTGGTGGATGACCCGGCCCAGTATCCAGGGTGCAGCGGCACGCGGTGTCTACGAGACAATCTATCAGATCTCCGGGCCCAGATTGCGGCCAACCAGCGTGGAATCACCCTACTTCACAACCTGGTTGAGGAACAAGGGCAGACCAAAGTCCAGGCCTACATGGGATTCATCCAAGACAACGCGGCGGCGGCCGTCTGTGACCTGCTTCGCGCCACCGCCCGCCGTTATCAACACCCCGACGCCCCAGCGCTGCACGCCGTCGACTACATGGACGATGGGTCCCGCCTCGAGCTGCGCATCACTATCGAGGAGGCCCGTGGCCACGCCACCTTTGACTTTACGGGTACCTCCCCGCAGGTTTATGGTAACACCAACGCCCCGCGGGCGATCACGTACAGTGCGGTGATTTACTGTCTACGATGCCTAGTTCAGTCCAATATCCCGCTGAATGAGGGCTGCCTGGCTCCCGTTGACATCATCATTCCGCCGTCTACCCTACTCAACCCAGACGACGGCGCGGCCGTGGTGGGCGGCAATGTGCTCACTTCGCAGCGCGTCACCGACCTAGTGTTCCGGGCCATGGGCGCTGCCGCCGCCTCGTACGGATGTATGAACAACCTGACGTTCGGCGTGGGTCGAGGAGAAGAGGGGGGGGCGCGGCGAGGCTCGACCAGCCCAGCTCCCGGCGAGGAGGAGGAGGACGAGGATGAAGAAAGTGATGGCTCCTGGGGCTACTACGAGACCATCGCCGGGGGTAGCGGTGCCGGGCCCACCTGGGCCGGCACGTCGGGCGTGCAGTGTCACATGACCAATACGCGTATCACCGACCCGGAGATCCTCGAACGGCGCTATCCGGTCATCCTCCACGAGTTTTCCCTACGTACCGGGTCCGGGGGCCGCGGCCACCACCCAGGCGGTGATGGGGTGGTGCGTGAACTGGAATTTCTACAGCCCGTTCAGGTTTCCATCCTGTCCGAGCGCCGGGTATTTGCGCCCTTTGGGATGGCAGGCGGCGAACCCGGGGCCAAAGGCCAGAATTACTGGATTCGCCGTGTGACGGCGGGGGAAGGGGAGGAAAAAAAGGTAGTGATGGACCGAGTGCTCAATTTGGGCGGGAAGAGCACATGCTTGATGCGTAAACACGACCGTATTCGTATCCTGACCCCCGGTGGCGGTGGCTGGGGCGCGGTCTCGGAGTCGTCCTGAGGTTTGGCCGTGGTGATCGTTTCCTGGTTAAGAAGGTTCATTTGAATGGTCCGCTAATATACATTTGTGTTAAGGGGCGGTGACTGTGGACAGTTAATCCTGGTACTGGCTATGGCACACCTCGCTCGACTACATCCCTTCGACAGTCGGTATATTCGTACCCGCTGATCATGCTCACGAAGAATATTGTTTTTTTTTTCCATACAATGTGCTCTACGGATGTCGCACAACCAAGTAATATAAGGTATTGGAACGTTACACCCCCCCCCCTCCGGCTACACTGTCAATTTTCCGATTGGCGGAAACACTTTCAAGTAGTGGACATTAAGCTGTGGAGGAAATCCCCCGCGTCAGGAGGGGGCGCACGGTAAGTAGAGTGGCGGCCGTCCTGTTCTGATATCCTAAGATTGGCTACCCGGAGCCGCACCGGGTTCCAGGCCCACAGTCTGGAGATGCGGCATTCCGTATGACTCCAACTCCAATGCTCGGTATCTTTAAGTCTAGACCACTTGAATTCCGCGCTGTCAGGGTCCCCGCATTCTATTACCACGCCACTTTGAGCTGTAAACAGAATTGTGTGCGGCATTTGGGGTACAGAGATTGAAACCCAACGGCCGCTGTGGGATTTTACCGCCCCACGAAGAGACCTGTATTGTTTCAGAGCTCTTACGAGGTGATCCAGGTAAGACCTGTGAAGGCGAACCAACTGGAATACGCAGGAAATAGGATATGCGGGGGCGGAATGGAAGGGTTGGATTCAGGGCGACAAGTGTGATGATAAGGCCGGTAGAGCGTCCAGTATCTCTCCACCCGCAACGGTGGATATGGCGTGTCGAGTGTGGGTCGCCCGATAGCGCAGGGTACCCTGCTCCTATATTTTGGAATTGACGTACCCGATACACGCGTCGGCGGGTGTTCCCACTGATCATGGTGGCCTGGAAGCGACGAAGGAGGAAAAAGCAATACTCCAGAGTAGGAAGTGCGCACTATCACCTTCATTGTACAGGTACCCTACTGAACCCTTTAGCGTGTGCTATGCCCCAACAAAGCTGCTTTATTGAGAGCCCGTCATATCTGCCATGACGATATGCCGGCCACTATCATATCCCGCGGCTACACCCAAAATGGCTCTATCATCAGGGGGTTGGGCTAGTTATGGTTTTGCCAGCCTGCTCCTTCAACGCCGACTACTGCAGCCCCATAATGGCACCGCGTGCTGCTATGGTTTTGTCGACGCGGTTATGTGCACCCAGCCACGTAATCAGATTCACTGCCCCTCCCTTCTTTCCCCGTCTCTTCCACTCGGCCTCGAAACTCTACCCACCCTTACCCTGTGGCAAACCCTCTGCAGTTCCTGGAGCCATCGCTCCTGGCGTCGCAGCTAAAGCTTACGTCCACCTCTGTTCTCCACAGCACCGTCCACTCAGTCGCTTAAGCAGCACCTTTTCTCATATCGTTTGACAAATTCACCCCTTTCAAACACTGGCAATCTGGTCGCTTGCCCACCTAGTCCCATTCTCATCTCAATAGCCGAGTTTACCCCGCTCTCCATTCTCGCTACACACCTCCTCCTCCTACCGCGCACGCGGTCCCTGCCCCCCCCCACCATGACTTCCCGCGCACCCGCGCCACCACCACCACCACCGTCGCACTCTGGTCGGGAGGACCCGCCTCTCGCGAGTCCACTCAGCACATCCTCATCTGGCAGCGATGACAGCGGTGGGGCTTTTGAAGACGCTCAAGAGTTCCCCGACAAGCTGCAGAATTCCTCCGCGACCCAACCATCTCGAGTTCGCGACAGTGTCCCGCTCAGCGACCTGTCCATGTTGTCGCTCCACGGAGCCATGCCGCACGCCCTGGGGTCTAAGGCCCACAAACCGTCGCAGTCGGTGCCCGTAGCGTCTCTTCCGGCGGCCCCGCTGCTCACCCCGAGCGAGGTCAATCTTCCACAGGGCCGGTTCGCCGCCTCTACTAACGGTTCAGGATCCCCGACTGGGTCGGACAGCGGTTCGGGAAAGAAGGGTAAACATCACGGGCTGAAGGGACTCCTGCGTCGCACAACCCAACAAGGGACCCCACGCGCCACCACCAGCCCGGGACCCGACCGCGCCAACCCGGACGCTCGGTTAGACTCCGATATTCAGCAGATCACGGCAGTCCTGGGCTTGTTCCTGGACTCGCGGCTGCAGGAGGCCGAAGATGCCGCTCGCCGACTGCAGGCCGATAGCCTATACGGCTCGCTGGGCTATGGGCTGATCCTCTACTTAAAAGCCGTCATGACCTTTGAGGACGAAAACATCCAGGCCGCCATGGATGCCCTCAAGGTCACATTTGACCGGTCAGCCCGCGCCCGCAAAGACCTGCGCGGGTCGAGTAACGGGGGTGCCGACAGTCCCGGTGCCGCTTCAAGTGCATCGTCCTTCGTTGGCGGGTTCGGGTCGGGCATGATGGATACCCTGGGGGGATTCCTGGGTAAGAACAACGGCGCCCAGGGCATGCGGACTATGACGCGAAACCAGTTGCACGCCGAGCTGGTCCACGCCGAAACCACTCTACTCCGTGCTGTGCTCAACATTTATAGCGAGGATGGGCTTATCAATTTCCTCAAGGAGGGCCTCCACGTGCGTAGTAGTTACCTGGTCTACCGCGATTTCGGCAAGTTCCTGGACTGGGCCGCCCTCCCTGAGAATGCCGACGTGCGAGCCCGCGTGCTCGACGACCACCTCGTGTCGGGCATCGTGCTCGGCCTGGCCATCTTTAACCTGATCCTGTCTTTACTACCAGCCAAGTATCTCCGTGTCGTGGAGATTTTTGGGTTCACTGGCAACCGCGATCTGGCCCTCGGCATGCTGGAAGTGGCCTGCGGCTGGCGGGCCCCTGGTGGGGCGGAACAGGTCCCGGCCATCTACGCCAGCCCGAACGGCTTGCGTCGCCCGTTCAGCGACATGGTCCTCCTCTTCTACCACACTGTGTTCGCCTCGGCATTCCCTGTCAGCGGGGTTAACATCCGGCTGGCTCAGCGGATCATCGCCCACCACCTGAGCCGCCACCAGCATAGCGTGATCTTTATGTACTTCGGGGCGCGGACCCACCAGATCCTAGCGGAGGTGCCCTCCGCGGTGGTGGAGTATCAGTACACCATCAAGATTCAGTCACAATGGGTCCAGATCCAGCACCTGTGTTACTGGGAACTCATCATCAACCACTTCGCCATGCTCCAGTTCCAGCCTCAGCCGATTAAGTACCTGGACATCCTCATCGAACACTCGCGGTGGTCCAAGGCTGTCTACGCCTACGTGCGCGGCGCCTGTTTCCTCCAGACCGGGGCGCCGGCCAAGACCACCCGCGAGGCCATCGACCAGGTGGCCGGGTTTACCCAAAAAATCGGCGGCAAGTCCATCCCGGTCGAGAAATTCGTGGCGCGCAAGGCACGCAAATTCTTTATGCAACAACAGCATCTGCTTCTTCCTGTCCTGGAGATGATGGTGGTGTGGAACGCCTGCAACTTTATGCCGGTGAATTTCTTGTGGCAGGCCTTGGCCATGGTGGACGGTGAAATCGCCCGACTCGAGCGTGACGGGCCCCAGCCAAACATACACTACTATGACGACGTGTGTTTGGCCCACATGTTGCGTGGCGTGATTCTCCGCGAACTGATTGTGCCGACTAGCGACGGGCTTCGGTCCAACCTGGGCACCCTGGCTCCGAGTGAGTACGCCCTGAAGGTCAATAGCCTTAACCAGAGTTCTCATGCGCTGGATAATTCCGTCTCCGTCGACGAACCGGTGTTTACCAGTGAGCATCTACGCCCGATCCTCACCGACACCGGAGCCGAGGCTATGCGGCTTTGCCGCCGCCGGTACGAGGGCGTGTCGTTAGACCACGAGTGCGTACAGGCCTTCTTCGCCGTCTTCCAGAACGCCTACCGTATCGACCTTGACCACTACCTATTCTACATGACACACTACCAGTTGGGGCTCTACTATCTCGCCAAACGGGCCTGCCCCGAGGCCAAGACTGTGTTTGAAGCCGTGGTCAGTGGCAGCAGCGCTCATTCGTTCCAATTCCCCACGCTGGCCTCGCGGTACCCCGAGGAACTCCTGCCGCCCTCTGAGATGCGGCGTCATCCGGCCCCATCATGCTATCTGAGTGAGGAGGCGGACCCAGGCGACGCGCCCATCCCTGCGCACCTCCTAATGGCCCAGAGCGGCGGGGCCACCCCTGTCGTGCCCTCCGCGACTGCTTCACCCGCCCTGGGTGCCACGACGAACCATACCCCACCGCCGCCGTCCACCCCACCTCTCCCAGACGCCACCACGTTCCTGTCCTCTCTCGGGCTTACCAAACGTAAGGGTAAGTATTCGCTGCAGAATATGATCACGCTCAAGTCGTATAACGCCATTCAGAAGATCGATGCGCTTGCTGCCTTGATGACATCCTCCACAGCCGCTCCATAGTGATGCGAGAATACGGCAGGGAAAGTGTAATGTTGTACGGAGGCTGGTCTCGTCTGGTGCGTGTATCTTTATGTGTTAAATTCGCCCCATTTACTGAAGTCCTGAAAATATAAACATCTTCGTTTCTTTAGCCCTAGCGACTGGCGTATGGTGGAGTTAAGTTGTGGACAAGGGAGGCCGGGCAGCTAATGTGCGAGAGCGGCTGCGCAGGTGGCTGGAGGCGTGGGGGAGGGAGAGCACCAGGGGAGCTGGCATGCAGACGGGGCTGCCAGGGGTAGGAGGCAAAATGCGAGTAAACACGTCCCTACCGCTACCTTAATTGGTGATTTAGGCCTGCCTTCCGTTATCGACCGGGTAGAAGGTGGTCAGCCACGCCCCTAGGACGCCCTGTAAAAACTCATAATGAAGGGATTCGACTGGGCTCAAAAATCCCAACACCACTTCGTTGGCAATGGCCGACCAGTTTGGTTCGATAGTGATGTAATTGAGTGGGAAGCTAAGCTATGGACCCCGGGTTCCCCGCCGCCACCACCTCATCCCCATACTGCGGCAACCTCTCCCCCTTGAAGGTTGGAGGCCGGTATATCTGCCACCCTGGAATCCCAGAGGGATGTGGGCGACCATCCGGAGTCCAACGCGACGGCAGCGGATGGGCAACGTCACGCTGGGTCAACCGCCGTGACCTACTTTTTAATCATGATAGCTCCGCAAGCCGTGGCTCCGATAGCCACCAAGCGTGCTAGGTTAATGGAATACACAAGCCTGTTTGTTAGTTTGGTAGATATATATCCCCACCCCTCTGGCCTGGTTGCTAGGAACCCTGGGTAACCAGTGGCAGTCAGGAGAGTTGATCATAGCGAAAGAGTGATTCCATTTCCACTCGTGGCTGATCCGCTGTCCCCGCGGCGAGACCGCTCGTCGCCAGCCACTCGGGGTAGCCTTACGTACCGCGCGAGCCCTTGGCCGTTGCCCCATGCAGGTACCCCTTGCGTTGACGGTGCCGACGCTATGCCACAGTTTGGCGCCGGGAACCCTTCCACTGTCCGTCTTCCGCCATACACTGGCAACGCCAATCATCTGGTGAGCCCGACGACCGTCACTGCCCTTTTCGAGCACTCCCCCTTCCCCGTGCGTCACAGGGCGCTCTCCCCCCGTTTCGACCACAGTGGGACATGACGGAATGACCTATGGGCCCGCTCGGCCTGCTCCCTGACTTCCTTCGGCGCCCTTCCCCTACCATCTCCGCAACCTCGCCCAGCTGATCCTCCGCCCCTCCGTGCGTGACTCCTTCGTCCCTAGGCTATTTCAGACCCGCCTGTCCCGCCTCCGTCTTCCCTTCGTCCCCCCTCCGCCAACCTTTCCCCATGTACCCTACACGCCTCCGCCCTGGCTTCCGTTCCATTCCTCTACCCATCCGCTCCGTTTTTACGCCAGCCGTCCGCGTGTCTAGCCGTCACCCCCGACCCTGCCCTCTCCGACCGTCATCCGGCCCGTCCGTCCCGCGCCGCCCCCTCGGCCCTCCGACCCTCCACCTCCCCCTTTTCTCCTCTACCCCATCTTCACATCCCTTCACAACCATGGTATCCGCTGGCCAGGCCGCGCTCAACTGGAGCTACACCCCTGAGCAGATCTCCGCCGCCGGCGACAAGTATGTCAATGGCAAGAAGGAGCTGCTAGACAAGATTGCCGCCCTCCCACTCGACCAGGCCACCTTCGAGAACGTTCTGCAGCCCTTGGGCCAGCACGAGAACGACACCACCGGCGAGCTGATGGTCATCACCTTCTTCCAGCACACCAGCCCCGACAAGGCTCTGCGCGACGCCAGTACCGAAGTGGAGAAGCGCCTTCAGGAGTTTGAAATCGAGTGCGCCATGCGCGAGGACGTGTACAAGGTCGTCGATGCCGTATACCAGCGCACCGACCGCGCAGCCCTGGCCCCGGAGGACCGCCGCCTGCTCGAAAAGACTCACCTGGACTTTCGCCGCAACGGTCTGGCCCTGCCCAAGGATAAGCAGGAGCAGCTCAAGGCCCTACACAAGCGTCTGGCTGACCTGAGTATCCAGTTCGCGCGCAACGTCAACGAGGCCGACACCGAGGTGACCTTCACCAAGGACGAGCTGCTGGGCATGCCTGACGACTTTTTGGCCGGCCGGGAGACCAAGGAGGTGGATGGGCAGACCCAGTTCGTAGTCACCACCAAATACCCGGACCTGTTCCCGATCCTTACCCTGGCCAAGCGCGAGGCCACTCGCCAGCGCCTACAGTACGCCTACGACACGCGATGCAAGGAGAACATTGGTCTTCTCGAGGAGGCCATCCGCGTCCGTCAGGAATCCGCCACTCTACTGGGCTACCCTGATCACGCCTCGTACGTGCTCGAGGAGAAGATGGCCAAGAGCCCTACCCGCGTCAACGAGTTCCTCACCGAGCTCCGCGGCAAGCTGCTCCCGTTGGGTCATGACGAGATTGCCAAGTTTATCGCCTACCAACGCGAGGTCAAGGACGCCCTGGGCGAGCCCCTCAGCGGGGCTGGCACTATCTATTCCTGGGACTACCGTTTCTACATGAACCAGGTCAAGGAGCGCGAGTTTGAGGTGGACGATGAGGCTGTTAAGCAATACTTCCCGATGGAGCGTGTCACCCAAGGCATGCTCGAGATCTATCAGACCGTCTTGGGCCTCAAGTTTACCGAGGTGAAGGACGCCAACGTGTGGCAGGAGGACGTGCAGTTGTACGAGGTGTGGGACAAGGCCAGCGGTGACTTTGTAGGCCACTTTTACCTGGACCTGTTCCCGCGCAAGGGCAAGTACAACCACGCCGCTTGCTTCCCGATCCGCGCTGGCTCCCGGCTGGCCGACGGCACCTACACGACGCCGGTGAACGCCATGGTGGCTAACTTTTCCAAGCCCACACCCAACGCCCCGTCCCTGCTTAAGCACGACGAGGTGACCACCTACTTCCACGAACTGGGACACGTGATGCACGGCCTATGCAGCCAGACCAAGTGGGCTCGGTTCCACGGGACCAACACCGAGAACGACTTTGTGGAGGCGCCCTCCCAGATGCTCGAAAACTGGTGCTGGGAGCCCGAGGTCCTCAAGGGCCTGTCGGGCCACTACGAGACGGGCAAGCCCATCCCGGAAGAGCTGCTCAACCGCCTGGTCAAGTCCAAGAACGTATGCGCGGGGCTCTCCAACCTGCGCCAACTCTTCTTTGGCCTCTTTGACCTCAAGGTGCACAGCAAGCCGGCCGACGGTAGCGACCAGAAGGTGGACGTGATTGCCCTGTGGCGCAGCATGCGCCAGGATGTGACCCTCATCAAGGACGGCCAGGACGACAAGGAGACGTGGCCCGCCGCCGGGTTCGGTCACATTATGGGTGGCTACGACGCCGGCTACTACGGCTACATGTGGTCGCAGGTCTTCTCGGCCGATATGTTCTACTCTCGCTTCAAGGTCGAAGGCGTTATGAACCCCAAGACCGGCCACGACTACCGCTACGAAATCCTGAAGCCCGGCGGTAGCCGTGACGGTATGGAACACCTCAAGGCCTTCCTCGGTCGCGAGCCCAAGATTGATCCGTTCCTCAAGTCGCTTGGCCTCAACTAAACGCCGGGTGGTGGGGCACATCCAACCCATACGTCCCCTCCTCCCTATATCGGATGATCCAGGCGTATGGCAAGGCAGTATATCCACCAGCGCGCTGTATTTTTTATTTTATTTTACCGTTTTAACCAATTTCCTTAGCATGCCGCTCCGACTAAGTGGTCTATTAAATCGCTTTCCACGACGAGTGGACTTTACCAACATGGACCTTCTAGAGGTTGTCTAGTGATGAATGCCATCGAAGGGCCCTCGGAGTTGATGGTCGCGACGTACTTGTGCACGTGTGCCATATGCCCGTGTCCACCGGCACGACGGATACTACGTCGTTCGAAAAGAAAGCAAACGCTCACTGTTCTACCAACCCCTACAGTGGTCAATGGCATTTGGCTTCCAGGACGTACAGCAGGGAGTTAAAGGGACTACCGCTGCCATTTGGTAGTCCGCCAGTGTACGCCACGGATTAATCACACAATGACTGACATCCCGAAGCAAATCCTACTTGGTGGCCGGCCTTTCATGCAGGTGTGTTGGGAGGAGGTGGTACTTATGATTATTCCCGTCAGCACTATTCTGATTGATTTCAGCGAATGTTGTTCAGCTTGTTTCACCACCAGCCGATACACTCCTTTCCAACGCCATCTTCATCCACGCCGCCCGGCTTCATCGGCCGCCTTTATCCGTCAGATCATATGGAAGGGGGGAGTGAGTAGGCACGAAATCAGTTAGGCCAGGATGAAAAAATAAACGTGGGGAATGGTGGTGGCTAGGAAAGGACGTGGGACAGTATTAATGTGTATCCTAGAAGCCGAAGTGGAGAGGCTGCGGGAGGAGCGGGAACCTGGATTAAGGAGGTGTTATTTGTCCCTTCCACGGGTGCCACGGGACATCTCCGGCCGCGAACACCGTCATTCCATTGGAACCGTGTCGACAGCTCGCCTCGATTCATCGTTCGCCGGCGATTTGTCTTCCACGTCCCCGAGTATAAGTATCAGACGGCCAGCTCCCCTTCCCTCCTCCCTTATTTCTCGGAACTGCAGTGCCCATTACTCGATCACGCCCTTGTCGTTTACTCTTGACCTCTTTCGCAGTCACTCGGCACCGTCCTCCCCCTACTGTCACCACTCCACATCTTTCCTAACTAACGAAACCTCCCCCCCACCCTCCTATGCCATTCTTTAACCCCGCCTATTCGGCCTATGACCTTCCGGGGGGCCTGGACGCTTCGCACTCTAGCCCGGCCCACCCCGCCCGCCGCCCGGCCGACTCCATCGTCCTGGTCCACCCGACGGTCATCGACACGCTTTTCAACTCCCCGCGTGAACTGCATCGCGGGGATTGGCCACGTCCGCTGGTTCGTCTCTTCTCGGCGCTCGACAGCCCTCAAGCCACTCACCTGGCCCGCCAAGCCCTACACCCATTTCAAGGCCACTACGCCTACCTGATCCACAGTGTACAAACCGCCATGTCGTTCTGTCTACTCATCCTTCCTAACCTCGTCCATGCCCTGTCCGGGTTCGCCCTCTTCGATGTTCAGCCTACGGCTGGCCAGGCCCTGGGGTGGTCTGAACGGCGGGCACTGGATATGCAGTTCCCCCAACTGCTTCACTGTCTACTAGTACTGGCCGTATTGTGGCAGGAATTCCACCGCATGTGTCGATCAGTGTTTCCAACCGAGGTCGAACAGTTGGCGCCGACGGTGGCGCGGGAATTGGTCACGCTACGTGATCGTGGGGTGTGTGTGCTCAACCACGTTGGGCATGAGGTGACGCGCCTATGGTGCCGGTGGAAGGTAATGCAGAATCCCCAGCTTCCCCCGGTCGTCGACCGTCTGGCCGATAACCAGCACTCATATATGGACATTTACGGCAAATGCGAAAACTTTATTAAGCTGTTGATCCTCAGCGTCAAGGCTGTCGATGACGCAAAACAGATTGGTAAGTATGCATTGATGTGGACGCCGCTAGCTTTCCATACGCGGAAACGACAGTCCCGCCGACTGGCTTGCTAAACAAAACCACACTCGGACCGCCAATACGAACCCAACCGTACCTGCTTACCGCCTATGATGCCGCTGCCAGTGAAATGCCCACCTCTGGTAAGTATCCCCTCTCCCTGTGTGTTCAATAGCAGGGACATTGATCTTCTGGCTCGTGTTAACTTGCACCTTAATCGGCTAATTTCATGAGATGGAATACTGTCGCTCACTTTTACTCGTTTGCACCCGAACCTCAGGCCCTCAATTACTTCACGCCGCTGGCGAACCATTCTCTAGACCTGACCCTGCACAACCCGGCCTTAATTGCCCGACCCAACGGCGCGCCAGTGGCTAAACACGCACGGTTTGCTTTGGAACCCCCAGCCGCACGTACCAAGGGCAGCCTACCCCTTCAGCAACAGGCCAGCAGCCCCCTCTCCCTGCATCGTTCGGTATCAGGCTTGGCAGCCCATGCGGCCGCGTCGTCCCGACCGCGGTTGATTCGTAAACGCAATATTTCGCTCCCGGTCCTCAACGACGTGGCCTTGGCTGCGGGCACCACGACCCCCACCCGGCCGCCCGCTCGGTTGGTCGCCACTTCCCCAGCCCATTTCCCACAACCCTCACCCTACACTCTGCCCAACGAGAGTACTGATACCAACCTGTTCTCGAGCTGCCGTGTGCCGTCCCAAACCGAGACAGCCCCCACGCCGCCGCCTATCGCTTCAGCTGCCAATAACCTCCGCCAGAAGCTGACGTCGAAGCCGTCTAGGCATTCCAGGCAACAGCCACAGCCTGCCAGGTCGGTGCCGCAATTCATCCGACCGCCGCCGTCGCCGCCACGTCGTTTGCCAACCCATCCCGCTACGGACCGTCACGCCAACCCAGACAATGCCAGGGCGGGTAAAACCCGTTGGTCGCGTTTCAAAGGGTTGATCATGGGTAAACTATCAGCCTCCCCCAGTCGTCCTACTTCGGTCCGCGTCCCTTCGAACGACCAGGCCCACTTGCCCACTAAGGGCCGAGGTCGCCGGGAGGAGCCTAGCTTTGTCGGTGACGACGGGAGCTCCACGTCTACCGCCGGGGCCGTGACGGTCCTGGAGAGTCGCCACCGCGAGTTCATCCTGTCGAAACAAGATGTGGCTTCCATGACCATGGATATCACAGGGTTCTCCGCTCCACGTGCCTTTTAGCGGTGAGGATGGGGGGTCTCACCTGGTATAATTACATTTGCTTCAGGGCCCGGAAGGTGCTTCGGGGAGTGGCTTGCGTGACAATTTAAATAGTTATCAGCACGGCGCTTCCCTTGGACTACCTGCATCCCTGTTGGATTAGAACGGAATGAATAAAGTACAGTCGTAAAAAAATAATCGGACGTAGGCTGCACAGTTCCGATGGCCCACTACTGCAAGGCATTGGACCTTGCGCACAACTTCCTACGCAGGGATAGTGAGAGCCACCCAGAGCCTCAAACCAAACGTGTCCCTTCAGCAGCATCCAAACCACAGCCAGCGGCTGGATCTGCCCGCTCGATCCATGTATTGGCGTCACGATCCCCCAAATTGAACCCGAACAGCTCATTCACCTCACTCGCCACGCATCGGGATCCACCTCCTTCCCAGCCTGCATGCCCTGACCGATCCCGCATTTCCATTTTTTTATTATATATATATATTCCTTTTCACTAGCCTGATACTCTTAGATTCACACCATGGCCGGTCTCTGCCCACGGTTAACTCGCCAGATCGTGACTTCCCGCACGCTCCGCGCCAGTGTTCGGGTCCGACCCACTCTGCGCCCGCTGGGTCTACGGCATCAGTCTACGGACGGTGGTGTTCTATCGCATGGTCCGGGCGATGCCGCGGCTGCTAGTCCGCCTCCGTCCGCCTCCCCCACTGCCGCATCATCCGCCCCAATCGCTTTTACACCCTCGGGCCCAGCCCTGTCTCCGTTGGCCCTGACCCAGCGGCTGCAACGCCTGATGCCCGAGTTTAGCGCGCTGGGAGCGCGTCGCACGCGGGCACCGCAGCTCGCCCCGGCGCTCGATCGAAAGGATCTGCAGCCCAACGAGTTTACCATGGCCGAGCTCATGGCGGCGGGACTCCACTTGGGCCACTCCAAGACGCGCTGGAACCCGTTCACTTTGCCGTTCATCTTTGGTGAGCGCGAGGGTATCTACGTGATCAACCTGGAGCATACGGTGGCCTACCTACGCCGGGCGCTGGCCTTGACCCGTGAAGTAGCCCGCGACGGCGGCCTCATTTTGTTCCTAGCCTCCCGGCCCTCGATGGTCCAGCCCGTGGCTGAGGCCGCCACCGCGTGCGGCCAGTACCACGTCAACGGCAAGTGGCTCCCGGGCACCCTGACCAACAACGAGGTGGTTCTCACCCGGTTCGTCCCGGAACTTATCCATGAGAGCGGCGAAGAGGCGTCCCCGTACATGATGGTCGAGGACGGCAGTTCGGCGGCCAAGGACAAGGCAAAGAAGAAGGCGCCCAAGGCGCTTGAGGACGAGGAGGAGGTCAGTGGTAGCAGTGGTGATGGCGATATCATGAGTTCCGAAGAGACCGTCGTCACGCGGAATGCCAGCGGTACGGTGCAGGAAGAGTCGGACCAGAACCCTAAGCTCCGGAAGGTGCTCAAGGTGTTCAAGCCCGACCTCATGATCTTCTTCAATACCCTCGAGAACAAGGCTGCCCTGACGGAGGCTCGTGCTTGTAACATCCCCACCATCGGGCTGATCGATACCGACTGTAGCCCCCACTGGGTCTCCTACCCGGTCCCCGCTAACGACGACTCGACCACTGGCGTCAAGTTGCTGGCCGCCCTCTTCTCCAAGGCCGCCCAGGAAGGCGCCGAGCTTCGTCGGAAGGACTTTGACGCACAGGTCAAATCGTAAAGATTAATTATTATTAATTTTTGGTTAGTTACGGCATCGTTTGAAACTTTATTCTTGGAAGGTGGCGGTTGTTGTTGTTTTGTTCGGTAGGCGTTCGGCTCACAAGAAGCCGCGATCTTATCGGCAGAGGAATAAAGTCTTGTCAGAGCATAGTTATATTTAGAATGAAGATGGTTAAGTCTTCATTGCTAGGTTCCCCCCTCCCGCACGACCCATCGGGCACTATATGCTCGCCCACGGCCGGGGTCCCTATCCTTGAAGCGATCGCCGTCTTTCCCTTTATGATTATGCTTTCAAGTCAGCTGGGGAGTACCGGTGAAACTGTGCCACTCGCCGCACTGGCACTCAACCGGCCCCTGTTGTCAGCTCACGAAGTGTGGCTTCGGCCGACGTATCGTCCAAGGCCCCCCAATTGAAAACACAGTTGTGGCACCGATAAGAAGTTGTTGGAAGCCGTTAGCGGTTTGATGATGAGAGCTAATGGTAACCAGCGAGGGGCAGTAGGCGACCCATCATGTTTCCACCTCCCTTGCCCGATACCACACTTCCAAATACCGCCTCGGCGATACGGTCATGACAGGTAGATCTTGTAACGGCTGGCACGCCCTTCTCCCTGGTTATACGAAGCATTCGGCAGGCGGAGAACCTGCACCACTGAGGCGCCTGCTTCCCTTTCAGCCGGTAGGCTTATCACAGCCCTGAGAAATTTTCAAGTCACGGAAATCCTCAAGGTGTAAACATACAACCGAGGCGCCTCCCCCACGCGTGGTATGCCAGCTTCACGATGCATCGCCCAGGGAAGTCGGGACCGAGTCTTCTCTCACGCCCAACGGTTTCCCAGCACCATCACCCATCATTCCAAATATGCAAAGGTCCGCCGATGGGTTTACTCTCTAGGTGAGCAAATATATACATTTTTTCAAATAACACTCCATCCAATTCATCCGTGACCCTTCTCGGACGATATACTTATTCCTCTTCTTGCCATATCCTCCCTCGGGCTGCACGCCCCGCCACAATCCTGTCTGTGATGTACCCTTTAGGGAATAAACGGGTTAAGACACGCTCAGAATGCCGTCCCCACAACCAGGGTGCTGCAAGGATGAGTGCCCGGAAACCAACTGCCGGAGGAAGGGGGTTTACAGCCAGCGGGTGTGCGGACTAGGATCTGCGGATGGTAGATTTAGACAACTTTTTAACGCCACTCTGCGTTTGCGCAAACAATCCATGTGGCCATTGCCAGGAAGCCGAATCGAGCTGCTTCTCATTCATGGAATCGATTTCATTATCCCCTGCCCTGAAAGCCGTTGGACTCTCGCCGAGCCTCGCGTTCTGCCATCAAGAATTCTCTGGGCTCGTGGAGGACGGTCCTGAGGTGGGTATCGGTGTGACCCCGTCCACTTCATCGAGCGGGCACCGCCTCCCTCCGCCCCCTCCCACCCTGCCCCCTTTCTGTACCACGCTGGGCGGTGCCACTTTCTGCTTATCCCCCTCCCAGTCCTCGGCATCAGCGTGGCGACATGACTCTGATCAGTTAGCCCTTAGGGCCCCCCTGAAGGATAGCAAATTATGCCAATTGGTCCAAGCACGTTGACTGAATTGGGTGAGCATGTACCTTGGGTTAGCCCCCTCCCATCCATTTGAATTACCTAGACTGGACATGTCAATAACTATACAGCCCCACTGCTTTGGGCCAAATCTTAAGCCATATGCGCCGATCGTTGAGAAGGGGCCGTGGATAAAGATTGCCGGCGGCCCTAGCCCATGGCTGGCATGGCGGCTGCTGGCAAAGCAGGGGCCCAGATGCTAAATTTGGGCTGCTCAATTGGGAAGTTAGCCCACGAAGCCTCCACAGGAGTGGTGTGATTTGCCACCATCAGGAATCACGGAGGATAGCACCTGCCGCCCAGTGCAGAGATAAGCAGCGGCGCATATCTCAGAACCGCACCAAACATCCCCGCCGCAAGACACGGCCACCATCCTCTCGTTTCATCCTGGACTCCCCTCTACGCGTCTCGACTACACCCGCATGCGCACACGCTCCTACCTTGTACATCGACATTGGTTGCACCAAGCCTCTGCCCTCCCTCCCCCCTTAGCTCCCTTTGGGGTCCTTTTTGTTTCCCCCCCCCCCGCCCCTTAACTTTACTACCGCCCGCGGGCTGTCCGCCCACCGCCCCCCATCCCTTATGTGGGCCAGTCATACCTTCCTCGTCAGCTGCATCTATTGGGGCGTATCCGCCTGAGGTGCCTCTGGTTGGCCGAATGCCCCCCTCTAGTCTCTTGCCCAACCGCCGTACCCTCCGATTCCCTCACGCACACCCTCCCAGTTCTTCTGTTTACGATGGGTGGGCTATGCCCGATGCGCTGTCGAGAGGGCCCGCTATAAGTACCGGCCCCTGAACCCGCCCCGAGGTCGGCTGCTTGTCAACCGTCCACCTGTCTGAGACTCTGCATCCCGCACCATCACCACCAATCCCCTGCTGCCCTCCCTAGCCAGGGCTTACTGACTGACACGTCTCAGGAGCACGCACCTTGCTGGCCACCTCTACTCCGCCCACAACCTTCCCCGCCCCTCTCTCCTGTTTTGGCTTTGGAGTGCCTCCACCCCTTCCTCCCCTTTATAGCTGCCGTTCCTCGACCCGCATTTCTGCCTACCTTTCGTCGGGGATTGCATTTCTTTTCCTGCTATAATCCACTACTTCGCTCTGTATTTTTTTTCACCTCCATTGTTTCCGCTAGATTTACTGTGGAGCCTTCCGAGTTCCTGGACACTTCCGCCTGATCGATATCGCAGATTCGGCTTCCGCCTATCCCCCTCTCTCTCACTCTTACAACTCCGCTTTCTATCCCCTCAGATATATATTGACGTCCTCTTCACTATGAAGCCTTTAACGCCCAAGGCACTATGGCTCACTCTCTCCGTCTGGACAGTATCTGCCTTCCTCACACTGGTCTCTGCATCACCCATCTTTAACACCCGTAAGTACAGTCTCTGTCTTGTGATAATAGTGGGAACGGCTGCCCAATGACGGACATGAGAAGTTCCCGCACCCATACCTCCGCGGGTGATCTAAATTGTTCCCCCGGGGCCTATCGGAGGTTCGCCGCCGTCCCAGCTTGGTAATTGGCCCAAGCCAGGACGTCGCCCGCGTACGGCCTTATTCACACCCCCTGAAAGCCGGGCCATTTTTTACAACCGACGGACGAGGCAAGCCACACGCTACGGCGACAGAATGATGGGGTGCCTTTCCTCTTGCCCAGCTGTTCCCTGCCATGTAGGCTGTCCGGGGTAAAGCGGGCGACCGAGTACCGGGCGGGGAGGGGCTTCCAACGCTAGGACGCGGCCGTGGCACGAACGTCGCCTGCTGAGTAGCACAGCCGTCGCTGTGTTGCGGCCCCACCGCCCGCAGTGGTGTTGTAGACGGCTCAGTGACGAGTGGAAGCAAAATCCCTGGCCGGATCGTCGTGTTTCATCTTTGCTTCACCCACTTGGCCCTACTGTCTGCGATAGAGGTCGGGGGAACGGCACCGGTCTCTTTTTTCAGCGACATGCCGCCCTGGCCCACCTTCGACCGCCACAGCATCCAGCCACTAACACCGAAATTGCACGTGACTCTTTACCCCCTCTTCACAATCCTCCCCACGTATCGCTGTTCCCGCCTTCCGCAGCCAATCAGTTCGGACTGGATGGCAAGGTTTGCCCACGGTTTCCTCGGCGCAACGTGGTCTGCCCCCAGATCTGCGTGAGCGACCTAGCTGACTGTCCCAAATCATTACAGCCTGCCTGCCCGCCAGGTGAACGTTTCTGCGC
>JANBPT010001249.1:0-11789 GCA_027575765.1 Tieghemiomyces parasiticus | reverse complement strand
TCACGCAACCCCTTGGGAGGGGCGCGAGTCATCGGATACGAGGGGAACATCGTGAAGGGTGTGTGAGAGGAGAAAGGCTGTAGAGTGAACCAGACAGGGATCGGACGAATAGGGCGGGATGAACGGAGATGGCCAGAGTGGGAGGAGGTTCTCGGTGGCGCAGGCGGCGGCGACACCCACTGGCCACCGATAGGTTGGAGGCCGAGGGGCAAGCGCGGCTGATGAATAATCTGGCCGGAATGAGTCAAATGCCAAAGGTTAAAAAAAAGACAAGGGAGGGAAGGTGTCCGGGGCCGTGGCAGCATAAAGGGAGGGGGGAACCGGGAGAGCCCGGATTAGGTATAAACGGGGGGGCCAGTAGAGAGGGCCAATTTGGGACCGCCCCCTCTCTCATCAATGCATGCGCATAGGGCGACCGAGATGTGGGAAGGGGTGGAGAGGCTGGGGCGGAGAGTGGATGTGGAACGCACAGCCTATCCTTCCTCGATCCCACCCACACAGCCACCACCATACCACCCCCGTCCAAATCCGCCGGCCCTATTGTTGAGGGCGTGGTCCGAGATCCTCGCATATGCCGCATTGAAATTTCGCCCATCGCTTATGTATGGCCGGCTGGCGACCCTGCCCTGCGTGGCCCACCTGGTCGCTGTTTGGCCGGCGGCAGTGGGTGCATGGCCGGTAGAACGCATACGGCCCCGATTTTGGTTGGCCGGCTCCACCATTGGGCCGCATTGAAGTGGATAGAGCCTATGCGCACGCGAGCCGACGGGGTGGATAGAGAAGCCCACTCGTGCGGCGTATTTTTCCTATCCGCCCAAATCGTCCATGCGTTTGAGTCGGATTCTACCAATTGGAGGAGACGGACTCAGCAAGCCGGTAGGTTCCAGCGCCACGCCTTTTTTCTCTCCCCTAAGTCACCGGCGGGCGCCTCCGCCCTCCTCTCACGCAAAAGCAACTGTTTACTACGTCTGGGCCCCGCCACCTAGCCCCCCCCTTCTAGCCTGGTAGCCAGTGGGTCATCCTTTATCCGGGCAAGTGCTGCACTTACTGAAGCTACCTAGCCAACAGGTTATTTTTTTATAGAAAGTAGTCATGTAGGTGCGGATGGCGGGAAACCTGGCCCGCCGGTTGCCAACATTACCCGATGTGAGGGGCGGCATACACACCGTGGAGAACCCGAGACTTTCCACTAGTTCATCTTCCTAATCTCTAGGTCGCCCTTGCACCACCTGATCCGCCCGATATACTGGCGGTGGTGGTGGTGTCGGGCGATCATTGCTGGCGAAGGGCACGAGGGAAGGGTAAGGCTTCCACGGACTCGGCAGCTCTCACCCAACCGAGCCTCCAGGTGACCCAGCCAACCGGCCAGTCACGTAACCCGAAACCCAGGCGGGTCACCAACTCGTCGGTAGGGGGCGGCAGGGTATCGAGAGGCCAGGTGGGTTCCGTGCGCATAAGCCGGCTAGTGTGCTGGGCGGAGCTGGGGACGGGTAAGGTCGGTCCCCTCTTTTTTCCCGCACTGATGGGGAGGATGGCTCCACAGGTGCCCCTCGGGTTGGAGGGGGAGACAAAGCTTGGCATAGGCTACGTTTTTCACTCCGCAGTCCGCCTTCCCTCACCTTCCCGCCAAGGAAGTGACGTAGCGCATGACAACAAGCGGTAGCCCTCTATCAATCGTCTCGATACATGCCAGAAGGCTCTGGTAAGCCACCGTTGCGACCTACGTTGGCCATCGCCGTTTGGCTCCGGTACGTGGCGCTAGAAAAGGTAAGAACAAAGTCCCCGGATGGGTTAGGGTATGTCGACCACCATGCTTCTCCCACGACGGGCCTCGGAGCGACCCCGGGCCACGGGGTGGAAGGGGAGGGGCCCCTGTCTCCGATCTTCCCCTCCAGCTGCGATAGAGAGGGGGAGGAGGCGGGCCTGTGAGGCGGCCCATCGCGCCATTCGCTGCGTCAATATTCCCCGCCGGCTTACCAATATTATTATTTTGAGACTCCGCTCTGCTGAGGACTGCGCCTCCCTTCGGTTCTCCCTTTACCGGTTCTTCATGTAATTAACGGTAGCTGCGCTGCGCCGCCGTTTCTCCCCTCTGTACCACCACCCTGTTGGGGGGGCTCAGGTGCATAAATCCACCTCTCTGCGGACGGAAAGGCGGTGGCCTCTATGCAGTGGGCTAGAAATAGACGAAACGTACCAAGACGCTAGGGTGTATTAGTAAAGAAGCATATAATTTGCAATCGCGGCCAGTTTCTCTTCCCCATTCCAGCTCTTCAGCACTCTCGCATATCGATGAGCCGGCTCTGGCCGCCGGATCGGCCAAATGTATGCGTTGTTGGCGGGCCGGCCGTGACAGCAGGGGGGGGGGAGAAAGCATGGGTGCCCCATGATAAGACGGGTGCTGATACAGCAGGACCTCCACGAGACGTTGGCCCCTGTAGTTATGCCAGAAGTCACTGGCTCCGCCCACGATGGGAGCCTGCCTCCTCTGCGCTTGCCGGTCGGGAGATTGGCCACTTACTCGATCCAGCCCCCGGGTCTAAACCCCTCAGAGGTGCCTCGCCTATCGGCTTTACAGGAGTTATCGCCGGAGACGGTGGTGGCCTGGCACATTGCTATATATAGAACGCCCCGGCTTCTATAAAGCAGCAGGCATCGGTCGGTCGGTTGCGGAAATCGCTCCGTTCGTTTCCCCATGGGCCGTAGATCCTTAAGGTTCTATCGAAGCAGTCAGTAAGCCCGGCCCACGCCCATCTATCCCCAAAGTGGATGGACCAACCAGCCCTCGAGTATGTGTTGTAGTCCCCTGTGTGTCTTAACAGGCCTTCAGCCCATTGCTTGTCACATTTAGCCGCCGAAGAGGAAATATAAATAGCGGCAACGTGGTCGTAGCAGTGCAAGCTGACGTAGACCATCGGACCGACCATTGATAATGAATGTAAGTTCCAGAGGTGATTCGAGTTGGCCTGTCGCCTGCCTCAACACACAATGGGGGGGGGGGGGGAGGTTCATACGCAGCCGGCTCGGTCGGTAGTAGGTGGGGGGGGGGGGTATACCGCAGCCCCGCCCCAATTGTTCACTTCGGTTTGCTGAGCTTGGCAGCACCCAAACAATCGCCATTGGTCATCCCGACAGGAAATTTTTCAAGTCAGAGCCATGTGGTGCTTTATTTTTAATGGGGGGGCTTTTATTGTAGCTTCTGTGACATCCAATGGCTCCGCTCGCCGGTTACTTTCGGAAGACGCCGTAGGTGCCACTCTACAACGCATTGACAATGTGGCGTTGGTAAATACGCACGCCACCCACCCCATCCGAAGGACCCTTGGAACTGGACAGCCCCAGTGGCCTCGACAGGTGTGATTATCTCCCTCTAGAAAGCCACGCTGGTCGATGTGGATACGGTGGTCATGGTGAGCCTACGGCGAGTTTGAAACTGCTTACCCGATCTACGCCACCTGCAAAGGCGTCTGTCGTCTCACCCTCCATAACGTCCCCAATATACACGGCTGACGAGGGTTATCTTTTCGCCTCGGTACCCTCCCGCTTCAATGGATGGTGATCTATGGGATGACAAAGAGGGGGGGGTGAGGTCCCAGGTCCGACTGCAGGTGAAGGGGGGGGGTGGCCATGTAGCCTCCCTCCAAGTCCCCTCTCCCATACCATTACCAGCCAGCACACTTCACTACCACGACGATCACTATGGGGCCAGGTGGCGCGGGACCACGATCGTCCGTGACGCCACGACAGTCCACCCGCCTTCCCTGTAGACCTGCGATCCTTCAGCTTCGCATCCGAACAAGCACACAGAAGGCTGGCTCACTTTTTCCCCTACCGCAGCTGTCCAGCCCTCCTCCCCGCCCCTGTCTATTGCTAACTCACCCTCGCTGACGCTGGCCGCTCACCCGTGTTCATAACCAACACGTCCCCGATTTACGACCCTTGCTACCATACTACCTACAAGTAGGCAAGTCTTGGTGAAGCAAAGGGGAAGAGCGGAATCGGCGCGACATACCAACGAAACCGCCCGCCGATTGACCCCAGCCGGCGCGGGCTTTAGGTTTTGGTTTGAAAATTATGGGCAGGATATTCGACCGGCGGCCGTGTCCCAAACCAATCCCAAAAGTAGCTAGTCGATCACACGCAACCGTCGGTCGACCGATCCGCGCCCTTTCCTCTGTTACCACCCCCCCTCCCTTTCTCAGCAGGCCTCTTCCCGTCGTCACTTCCAAGGCGCCCGGCGTTTATCCTCCCGTACATGGCTGTCCCAGCTGGAGTTCGGCCTGCGAGCGTGTGGACCCCTGGGGCCCGGCCTCTTTGCCAGCCCATCCACACTAGCCGGGGGCCCTGGCTACTCGCCACCATAGCCTAGAGGCCACGTCCCAGACGAAGGGGGAGGGGGGGGGGTTGCACTACTGGGGCCTGGCCCACAGTTAGTCAAGGGCTTCGCAGCGCACTCTTCGCCAACCCTACGTGGCCACCTCTCATGCCCAGCCGTTTAGCACATGGACAAGAGCAGACATACAGTCCACGGGTCAGCCCACCCCACCCAACTCTCGGCCGAGCACGCCATTCGCTTTTTTCGACGCTATGTAGGTCAATTCACATCCTGTGGGGCAGTTTTTTTTCCTGGCTCCGTGAGGTCACGCACTATTCGGGACCACTTGACCCTGTCTATCTTAGCCGGCTGCTCACGCCTGACTCGCAGGATTGGCCGCCAGTTCGGGGGTTCTTTCGCCCTGTCCCACTCCGCTGGCCCAACCCAATCACCTAAGGACGATGGGCATACGGCCTGACCGTCCATGTGACCTGACCTATGCTACAGCTTGACAGCACTTGTCAAGTATTGGCTGCCAAGGTGATTATGCGAGGGAGGGCACTGTGGCAAAGCAGCGTGTACCATGTCGACTCATGCCAAGAGCTGCCTGGTTCTACCCCTTGTCCGTCCTTTACCATGGCTTCAGCCCCACCAACCCTGTATTATGAGCCTGCACTAGGAGAGGGTGGGGGCGTTGGACTGGCCGGCGGGGACGCCAACTCAGTACAGGGGCCGAATGCTTGCTGAGCAGGGGCAATGAAGCTCAGTAATGCTGCACCGGCTAGCCCCTTTCCACCTGCTAGGCCGTGTAGCATGGTGGCTCCTCGAGGTAGACCTGGCCGTAGCAGATTAGAAGCACCTCCCTCCCACCACCGCCTCGTGGTCAGTACCAGCGTCATCTCTTGCCCGGGCTGTAATGATGACACCGTAGTGGCGGTAACCAGGGTGCTCTCGCCCTCTCAACTCTACGTATAATACATCCATCTTAATCACTAAATTAGTGTCTAATCTGCTCCGCCGGGCACTGTTTGGACTGTGGCACTATGGACTTACCCATCCAACCTTGGTATGACGCAACAACTGTAGGTAGCCCCCATTCAACCCAGATGTGGTCAACCGGTCCTTTTAACGGGTGAACAAATAGTCAAAGCTGCCTCACAATCGAAGTGACAGTCGGAAGGCCGAAACTACCAGGGCTTTGTACGATGATGAAAGTGGCAACTATGCCAAGGAACTCCTCCCCCTTCGCCCATTACGTTGCAAGGCTTGCCTGTTCATGGTATTCTCTGACGCGGAAAGCCAGTGTCTCGGTACAACCTGCAGCGGGATCACTACTGTGGCACCCTGGCTGCCTCTTTCCAACAAGTTGGCTGACTATCGAGTTTCAATCAGCCAAAGTGAGAGAGAGAGTGTGTGTGCGTATGCGACCTTGTCGCTAACCCGTCGCCAGGCCATGCGTGATGGATGATGGGCTGACTGCTTTCATTCAGTGTATCCTCAAGCCATCAAGTCACACAACCCGGAGCAAGTCGGATAAATAATCCGATCTGGGCCGACACATAGCTAAGGGGAGACCCGCGTGTCATTAGCTAAGTCTGGGATCCGGTCACGTGGCTACTGTTCCAATCGCTGTCCTTCTGGTTCCCTGGGGCCGCGGTGCATTGGACTCATCATGGCGCAAGAGTTCTGAGAGGAAGGGAGCGGGAGCGCAGCAGGGCGAGTCAAGAAGGGCAAAATAACATGCTCATACAACTAGACCCCCCCCTCATTTGCCCATGAGGTCTCCTCCGTGTATGGAGGAAGCTGCGGCATGTGTAGTGAAGCGGTGCTTATGCTGACAACTCATTCATTTCCTATCAGACTGCTTGCTAGTAGGTCCATTTCACCGCTCTGCAACTTCCCACATTCCGCACTTTCAACCGCTAACCTTGCTCTCATTACGAGTTTTAGTTTAACCAAGTAGCTTAATTATCTCTCTCACTCTCTCCCCCATTGCGTTCCCAACCCATGACCATGCACACGGCTACCACCCTCGCTGTCTGCCGCGCCGGCCGAGTTCTCCTCCAGGCTCCACGTCCAGCCCTAAGATCCCTGTCGACCCACATCCACCGGCACCACCGCCCTGCTGTAGTCGCATTCCTACCCTCATTTCGCTACCAATCGACGAGGACAGTGACGGCTACGGCGAAGACAGCATCGCCTTCGCCCTCGGATCCACCTCTCTCCTACCCGGGTAAAGTAACTACGCCGGGACCCGACCCAGCACTTCCGACCTTCAGCGTCCCCGTCAGCGAAACCGACCCGGATCGTATTACGTCGTCGATTCCAACCCGCGTTCTACGACCCAACGAAACCGTCGAGCAACAGCGTAAGCGTATCATCTACCAGACGCGTAAACGTGGGATACTCGAGAATGATCTATTGCTCGCTAATTTCATCGACCGACATATCACCGGGTATACCATCGCCCAGTTGCGTGAGCTCGATCTGATCCTGGAGACCCCGGATTGGAATTTATACTACTATTTGACCGATAAGATGGACGTCCCCGCGGATCTGGTTGCCTGCTCGATTTGGCCCGATCTTAAGGCGTACGTCCGTGAGGAACGGGTTACCGTTCTTATGATGCCGCGGTTGCCTTAAGTCTGGGTTTTGACCTAACATATATATATATATATATTATGGCTTGGTTAGTTGGCAGCGAGGGAAATAGGCAATTACCACCGCCAGCGCGCCCCTCCTCCGTCGTTGGCAGTTTCATGCGACCTGATCGTTCAACATTTAAGATATTGTGGGGGGGGGTGGTTTTTTACGTAAAGTTTTTAATAAGCTAGTGCCTGAGGCGGGAATCAAGCAGACAAGACAAGTAAAAGTGCGGGCAGCGAGATATGGTCCAACGGAACGAGATGCGTGAAGAAGTATGAAAAAAGGGGGGGAAGCCCCAAAGCGCGAGGGGAAGTCGATTCCGTGACCCTTATAACATCACCGGCGGTTGTCAGGCCATTGATTTTGCCGCTGCTGCGTGGCTCACCCCGGGGGGAAAGGGCTGGATCATCCGCCACAATATAATTCACATCCATTATAACATGGAAAGCGCTGGATGTCAAAGGACAGAAACTAAAAGCCGGTTACATGCCCCCTCCCTTGTTACCGCTGCTTTCCTGGTCCTTCAGGTTGTTGTTATGTTTATGGGAACTTCGAATTCGTCAATGATGGGTTTGAGAGTCTGACAACGTCCACCAACCTGGTATGTGAAAATAAAGAATCTAGCTAGCCAAGTAGAATTCCGCTTGAAAACGGTGAGTGGTTTTTTTAATCTCAACGTAATAGATAAACACCGCGAGGGCGGGAGTAGAGATGAGAAGAGAGATGAGGGGGGGAGCGGGAAAAGGAGTCCACACAAAGAGTTTTCTTTTAAGCTACTACGAGCCGTATTGGTTAAAAATAGTTGCAAAGTCGAGTGGGTTATAACGGGGGAGGGGGTAAGTAAACTAAAAATAAAATAAAAAGAAATGATGAAGTATATACCTTTTCCCAGAGAATGTTCAGAAGTGGTAGCTGTGGATGATGGGGGAGAGGAGAGGAGTGAGAGAAAGAGTGTATTGAAGGGGGAGGAGGAGGGAAAAAAGAGGAGAGAAGGGGGGTACCGCCTCCCTTTTAGGACATACCCGCACACATACATACACACACACACACACACACACACAGAGAGAGATAAATGCACTAATCCACGTCCATCTCACCGGCGTTCTTACCCGGCGCCTGGTTCTCGGCCTTAGTCTCGGGGGCCGGAGGAGTAGCGGTGGCGGAGGGCTCGGGGATAGCCGGCTTGGGCTTGGGCTTCGACAGGATGGGGGTCGCAAACTGGGCCAGTTCGGCGCGCTCGTTGTTGATCTGGGCGGCGGTGACGGCGGGCTTGGCGGCGTACTTGGGCAGACCCTCCTGGGTAGCCAGGGCCGTTTCGAGCCACTCGCGGGCCTTGAGGGCCCGATCGGCCACCTTCTTCTTATCCTCGGCCGGGATGTGGGCGTACCGCTCCTCCTGGCGGGTGGCGCTCACGAGGAACTTTTGCACCGTGTCTTGCAGCAGGTTGGCCGCCTTGGGCACCAGCTCGGCCTCGCGCTGGCGTCCCGCCGCCGCGTCACCGACCTGGCGGAGCTTGGTCAGCCGCTCCACGTACACGCTCTTGGTGGCATCGTCACCATCGCCGTACAGCCACTCCTCAGTGTCGTTCAGTTCCCGCACGAATCCGTCGTAGGCCTTGGGGTCAATGTAAGCCTTGAGCGGGCCCTCGGCCTTGGAACGCATCTCGTACACGTATTCCTCCACCTCGTTCTTCTTGTGCTCCGTGTCCACCACCAACTTGTCGACCGAAGACATCTCGCCCTCGTCCGAACGCAGCTTGTTGACCGCATCCACCGATAGACCGGTCGTACCCGAGACCACGGGCAGGTCCTGCTTGCGCACCAGCTTCTTGGTCTTCTTTGGGGCCGGGGCGGCCGCGGGCGTGCCCTCCGCAGACTCGCTCGGGGTAGCGTCGGAGGTCGCGGGGGCAGCATCCATACCGGCCTCAGCGGCGGCCAGGGCGGCCTCTTCCTCGTCCTCACCCTCGCCGGCGGCCTCCTCGACCACGTAGGCGCTCTCCACGTTCAAAATGCCGTGGATGTTAAGACGGGCCTTGACCTTGACGGTGCTCAGTTCACCCTTGGCGTCGGGGGTGACGTTCTTGATGCTGAAGCGGCCGATCCAGGGCTTGATACCGGAGGGCAGCTCGGCAGGAGAGGCGTAGTAAGCCTCAATGTCGAAAGGCTGGCGGCGGTAGAAGGTCAGGATCTTGGTGCTGGGCACTACGTTGTTCCGCGGGAAGGCCACCAGCTCGCAGTCGGCGGGGGTCTCCTTAACGGGCTCCCACACGAACTTGATGGGGTAGCTGTTGGTGTCGCGCACCTGGAACTCGCGCACCTTGAAGGCCGGCGAGAGCATGGCACACTGCAGGGCGCAGCCGCGGGCCACAGCCTCGTCTTGGTTCAGGGTGAAGCTCAGCTCGCGCTGGAAAAAGTCAGTCAGACGCTGCTTGACGGCCGGGATGCGGGTGCTGCCGCCCACCACCTCGACAAAGTCAATGTCCTGAATTTGAAGACCCGAGTTGTCCAGGGCCTGCTGCAGGGGCAGGACCATGCGCTCCAGAAGGGGGTTGACCAGGGTCTCGAATTCCTCGCGGTCCATGAGGGCGCTCACGTCCATGTCGTCCATGATGTTCTCGACGTTGAGCATGGCCTGCGGGTTGGCCGACAAGATCTTCTTGAGCTTCTCACATCCGACGCGCAGACGGAGCATGGCCTTCTTGTTGCTGCGAATGTCAACCTTCTTGGTATTCATGAAATGGTCGCAGAAGTGCTCAACCAGGACCTCGTCAATGTAGCGGCCACCGAGATGGCGGTCGAAGGCGGTGGACTTGATGTGCAGTTGGCCCTTACGGAAGCCCACGATGGCCACGCTGTAGGTGGTGTGACCCATGTCAACGAAGGCCACGTGCCGGGTGGTGTCCTCGGGCAGATCAGTCTTGGTGATACCGTAGGCCAGGGAGGCGGCGGCGGTGTCCGACATAAGGCGGAGCACGTTGAGACCGGCAATCTCGGCGGCGCTCAGCACGTTGCGGCGCTGGCTGTCGGTATACCAGCCGGGCACCGAGATAACGACGTCCGACACGGGGGACTTGAGTTCGTTGGCGGCAGTCGTGCGCAGCTTAGCCAGATACATGGCCACCAGCTGGGTGGCGCTGAAGGTCTGCTCGGAGCCGAGGTAATTGACCCGGACGCCGACCTCGCCGTCAACGTCACACAGCGGGGCGGTGATGAACGTGCTCTCAATCTCCTGGATGTCCTTGTCATTGTAAGACCGGCCCACCAGGCGCTTCAGGCTGGATACGGTGTTGCGGAAGTTGGAGATCTCCTGAGTCTTGGCAGCTTCACCGAGGTAGCGCTGCTTGGGGCCAAATGATACTAGGGAACTGTTATGAAGGGTCAGGGGGGGCAGGATAGGGGGGGGGATCAAAAAAGGGAGTGTCCGTGTCAGTATAAAAAAGAATAACAACGTGAGATGGGTGGTCCACTGGCCACCAGATCAGGGAGCGGCCACGGATCTCGGAGTGGATCTAAATCAAGGCCGCTATGCGGGCGTACACCTCTCCCGGAAGGAACCGCCACGCACTACAAGTAATAGGTTAACGGTACTTACGGAGTAGTGCGGTTCGAAACCTCGTTGCACACAATGTCGATACCGCGGTTGCGGGCGACGGCAATGAGGGACTGCAGGTTGCCGAAATCGATACCGACGACGGACATGACGGGCAAGTAAGGTTAGAGAAGAATGAAAGAGGGAGGGGGTATGACTAGTAGTGATCAGTGATGAACCGGGTTGAGATGGACTCGGAAGGGGTGATGGGTCAATAAAGTGCTAAGAGTGTAGGCTGACGAAAGAGTGAGGGGGGAGGGAAAGCGCAGGTCAGTTAAGGGCGGGGCAGGGCGGGCAGATAAGGCGCGCACTGGACGACGAGGACGTGTTGGCGTGGACCCTTGTGGTTGCCCGGGACCGCTGGTCCACAAGCTTCAGTGGGCCTTTCTCTGGCTACCAAAGATCCTCGGGCGTCATGGGCCGGCGCGGCAAGGACAAGAACCACAGATTCCCTTCCCCCCTCCGGCTTACCTTCGGGCGGAAAAAAAAAGGTGGGCCGGTATGGGAAAGGGTGAGGAGGTTTGGGCGGGTTGACGCTGCAAAGGAAGGCAGTGGAACAACCATAGTGCCGAGCAGGCTGGATCGGGTAAGGGGGCGGACAGGGAAGGCTGTAGAAGGTGATGGTGCGACTGCGCCATTAGCACATCGATCCAATGGGGTCATAGGGGGAGGAGGGCACGTTGGGCTGTTCTATAGGCGGTATAGGGGGGTGGCGGCTAGCGTGAAGAAAGAAGGTATAGGCGGATGAGAATAATAGGCTTCAGGAATAACAAAGCTGGCGCCATAAAGGGCAGGGTGTGTGGATAGAACGCGGTAAAGTGAATGGGAGGGGGGGGAGGACACACAAGGAATCATTCCAGTGCCTTCAAGCCGTTACTCGTTTATTGCCCCTACCAAACCTTCAGCTTGGTAACTCGAGCCTACGCGAATCCTCTAGAAAGATGCCGGGAGGCTTTTGAGGTGGCACAGCGGCTTAATTTTCCACCTTTTCCTCATTAACTAATTTGCGCCCAGCGGTGGGTCCGCTTCCTCATGGGGACTTCCACCATTGTTCACTGGTGGCTCCCTACAAAGCTGGAATTTACTCTCCAAGGCCGTAAGATTTCGAATGTGAGACAAAATAAGTGATTGTAGTAAACACCGAGTTAATTGCAGTTAGCACCAAAATTGCGGCACCGACTATTCCCAAGTGGTCACCCACCTTAGTACTAAATCGGCTGAAACATGCTTAACTTCGCAG
>JANBPT010001248.1:0-11789 GCA_027575765.1 Tieghemiomyces parasiticus | reverse complement strand
TCAACGCAGCGTTCCGTTCGGCGTCGTCGGCCCTGAAACGGTTCACCGTCGAGGTCGGGTCACCTACGCTCTCCACCGTGTCGTCACCCGGGTCACTTAAGTCACTTCAGGACCAGCGGCGGCGTGCTTCAAACGCTTCGTTGAACGCCGGCCGAACTGGTGCAGGTAGTCCCGCTGGTCCGGGCATGGCCGCCCATGGGATGTTCAACAAGGCGGCCCCGCCCTCGGTCAGCGGTCGGCTCAATCGAAAGCTAGGCGATGGGATCGATGACGCGGTATCCTCGCCGCCAACAGGCACGACCCTCCACACCATTAATAGTGACACCACCGCCGCCGCTGCTTCCATCCCGCCTTCCTCCTCCGAACCTTCGTTACTACTGTCCGCGGCCGGTGCGCCCACATTGGATACGCCACCATCCGACAAGACCACCTCAGCTTTTGCCACCACCCACTCTATTTCGACCGCCCCGCGGAAAGTAGAAGTCCCGTTACTCAAATCTCCGACGTCCAACCCACCGCGCCGCAGCTCGCTGGCCTCGACCCCCATGGCCAGCTCGGTCTCTGCCCCGCCCCCCTCGGGCTTTCCGCGCCCTGACACCTCATCCACCACCGGCACGGTGAGTCACAAGGCCTTGCGCCCCGAGGAAATCGAACTACTAATTGAAACTTTCTTCGCCCTCATGGATGAGGTCTTTGACCTCAAAGACACCAAGCAATGGCTACGGCGCAAGGCCCTGGCGGTGTTCAAGCAGTTGCTCCGGCAGTCGTACGCCAGTACCATCAGTACGGTGTTTGTAGACACTGTAACTAAGTACACCGAGCCGGCGCTTCTGGCTGACCGGATCGACCAGTTGACCACATCGTTCTGGCCCAACGGAACGTGGTACGCCACACCCATTACTGACGATCCATCGTCGCCCTCGCTACCTGTAGTGCGGACCGAGGAACAAAAGGAAGCCACGAAACTGGAGGCGCGTGTCTTGTTTGTCAACCATATGCCCGAGGCTCTCCAACGGATGGTCGGCGAGTATAATGGCGTCATGGGTATGACCCGACTGTTCGAGTTGCTCCAACGGCCCGAATTGGTTCGGCCTATTGCCATCAAGTTACTGGACAGCATTTGTAAACTGGTGCTCAGCGAGCTCCAGGATTAAGGTCTTGCATGGAAGGGGGGAGGAGGTGGTGGCACATTAGGAGGTTGGAGCTGGAGTGGGTTCCTGACGTATGTTAATATCGCCAGTTTCTTTTTTGTATTGATTGCACGATTATATAATATTTTTACTGTCAAGCCCAATCAGTCCAATAACCTAGAACGGAAAATAACCAACTGAGCAAATTATACACTGGATATGATTTCCGGTAAATGATCTGTGCGACGACGCACGACGGTCGCACTGGCCCACGGACTTGCCGGCAGTCTGGCCCCGAGAGCATATTAGTGGGAGACACCAAGACGATCTTGCAATCGTTTGGCGACGAGTAGGCATGCGTCCCACTCCCCTTCCCTCTCCTGCGATGGAGATTTACTGTGGCGCACCTTGCCATGATGATTGGTTTGGCCTAAACTAGGAAGGCTTGACAAGTGTATAAGACAAGGAGGCCCGTGCGACCCCGCTATGTTCCTATGGTTTTAGCCATATCTGCGCACGGCCCCACTAGACCAATACGGACACGCAGCGTGATGCGCAGTAAACCGAGCGGAGGGAAGTGTACCTTGACCTGTTATACTAACGTCAGCGAAGTACCACCCTGTTTTCTGAGGCGGAAACAGAGGGTCCGAGAGGTTGCGCTCCGACCAGCCCAACATGGCCCATTCTAAGGGAGAGGCAGCTAGACAATTTGATATGTATATATTAGTGCAAGCCCACTTCAGACTTCTCACCCGTATTGATCAGGTATCTCACAGAAATTAGGTCTCCGTTGGACCTACTAGACCCTTTACGTACCCCGTTGCCAGGGAGGCGAGGAGTGTATGCCGGAGTCGGGGAAGGTAGAGGCGGTTGGAGGCCGGGGAGGATATGCCCATGTGACCTGGGGCAGTTAAGCGGACTCACTGTATGTGTGGGAAAAAAGTAAATTGAAATGGGCCCCCTCTATCTCCAGCGCGCTTAAAATGCTAGAGAAAGCTGCCCCGCCATGGGACCATCGATGGGAGGCGATCCAGGGGGGAAGCTGGAGAGGGGGGGGGAAGGCAGGTGGCCACATTCCCGACGGCACCGTGGAGGGAAGGCGCGAATCCGTCTGCGTTGGCGCGGGGGCTTGATGGGGTGTCCCTCCTCGGTACGTGGAGTACCTTGGGCGCTAGCTGCCGTTGCTTGTCTTTGGCCCGCCAGAGGGCCGTCGGGGAGACCGTGGTGGCCCTCGAGGCTCGCACGCAGTTTCTACTACTCTCGGGGACTGCAGCCCTCATTGCACCGCTTCAGATTCCCATGGTATATCCTTTTTGTTTGTGGAACCAGAAGCCATTGGCCGAGACCGCCCCATGACAGCCGAGGTGGCAGGTGGCCCCCCCCCCACCTTCCTTCCCATCTTCCATTTGTCTCCGCTCGTCTGCCCCCCTCCGGCCGCCTCCTCCGTCCTTACCTTCGCCCTTTTCATTGTGGCCGCTGCCTCCGACTGGCTGGTCGCACTTTCCTTCCCTCCCTTTCTGCTGGACTTCCTTTATACACCCTTGATACCCTGAACGACCTTGTGCACTTCCTTTTGGGACTTCTCTCCTCTCCACTACGCGTGCGTTATATATCTTGCCCACCCAAAAATACTTTAATACACCTCTGCCTCGTTGGCACGAATCCCACAACCCTCACCCGTCTCATCGACGGCGCACCCGCCACCCCTTTCAGCGTTCTTCCGTCTTGTGCACCCCCCCACTTCCCTTACGCTTGCCGCGCGACACTCGAAGCGGGCGCTTCATACGTTACCATAACAACACGTCTCCACTTGCCCGGGGGCCATACAAGCAACTTTTACTTGCGTCTCTGCCACCGCGCCATCCGGTCCTTCCCCGGACGCCTCGTTCTCCATCCTCTCCGCCACTCCCTTCCAGCGCCTCCTCCTCGAACGCCGCTGTTGTCTCGACATAGCCGGCCGGCTTGATACCTAGCTACTAATCCTCGCCTCCGCCGCGTCTGTATGCTGCTGTCTATCGTCGTCGACCACCGTCAGTAACGCCAGTCGTTTTCTACGATCCTCTGCCTTCCCCCCTAGCCTACCCGTTGGACCCTCTGGCTCCCTTGGCCGCTTTGTCTTTCAGCTTTTCCAACCCGCCTAGCCTAATTCTACGTTTGCCGGTGACGCCTACACACCCACTCGTAACTTTTATTTCCTGACCTCATATCGTCTGGCTCTGCTACCCACTGCCCTCGCTTGCGTCCGTGCCTGTATACTGCCGCCCTTCGGCCCGTTCAATTCCGTATCCTCCTATCCCAACAGATCACCTCCCTTCGTCGCGCTCCGCCGTTAGCGTCGACTCACTCTGTTTGCCACCGTGGACACTTCCACCCGCTCCCCTATCCTCACACCCGTCGCCTGCGTTGGGATGACCGCCCCTTTCAGTCCGCGCCAGACCCGGTCACGTAGCCTCCAATGCAGCACCGCCATCGCTAAATCTGTGGCAGGTTTCACCGCCGACGCGGCCCTCCTCCGCTCGCCGGCGGCCACCGTCACTGGCAAGCGCACACGGGAAACCTCCACGCGCCCCCGGACGGCCCGTACACCCACCCCGGACGACCTGACCAATCCCACCCTACCACCTCCAAGCAAACGGCCCGCCCGCAAGGCTAGCCAGTCGAGTTCCACTGGCACTGCTCCTCCACCGGCTGTTCGGACCACCAAGCGCAAAGCCGAGCGACCTGATACACCCGAATCTTCCACTTCGACCGAGACGAACCAAGGCGATACCAAGCGCCGGCGCCGCGCTGCCACACCCAACACCAGCGAGTCAGACGCGTCTGATGACTCTGCTCCGGAACCCCCACGGGATGTAGCGCGGCCCCGAGTAGGTCGCTCCAAGGTGACCGTGGTGACTTCGACTACGGCCACCGCCAACGCAGCGCTACCTCCAACAGGACCCCGGCACAGGCTATCCGCACGGGCCCGTGGCTCCAAGGGCCAGATGGCTGTCCAAACCACCACCACCACCACCACTACCGTCAGGACCTCGTCGAAATTAGATTCGACTCCGTCGGTTGACGAGGAAGAGGACTCGGCCAACAGCATCCCGAGCTTCATCACCTCCTCCCCTAATCCGGCCCTCATGCGCAAGGCACGGTCCCTCTCCGCCGCCACGGTCCCACCGCCGGCTCTGCACACCGCGACTACTTCGCCTTATCCTAATGGAGACGAATCCCGCGCATCGGCCTTGGTGGCGCGGTGCCGGTCCACTTCCGCTGCACCCGCCTCCGGTGAAGCCTCTACCTCGACGCCTAATACCGCCGGCCCCTTTCCAATGGACTCTGCCCAGACGACCGGTTCCGCTCGTCCCCCAACCCAGCCACTCGCCGCCTTGGCCCTCAAGCCGCACGCCAGCGCCGCTGCCTCGGTTACCTTGTCTTCGACATCGGCGCCTCCACCCGCCCCAGCCCCGTTACCCGTTTCCCTCCTACCACCCCACACCCTTCCTGAGTGGTCCACCCTCTCCAGCTACGAGGTCAGTCAGGCCTTCCCGATCGATGCCAGCGCGTACTTGGGCTACGACCTCTCCACAATCGGCGGGTTCGACGCCGGGTTGTCTACCGCAGCTCCACCAGGTTCTTCTGTCACTAGTGATCTCGCGCCGCCGTCGTCGGGCATCGATTTGACGTCAGGCGGCGGCACCTTCGCGCCCCTGCAGTCTCTCTTCTCGCCCATGCTCAACTTTTTCCGTGGCATCACCCCGACGCCGGCCAATAGCGATGTCAGCACTTACGATACGGCCGCGTTGGACGCCTTCGTCGCCGCTCACCCAGACCTCTACGTTGCCCCAGGCACGTCTCACGCCGATGCGGCTGGTGCCACCACCGCCGGAGCATTCGCCTCATCAGCTCCGCTTGCAGCCGGGACAACCGACGCGACCATGTTTGTTAACCACTATGCCAATTACTACCCGCACCTAGCCAACGTGGGTGGGGTGTCCGGGGTTGACACTACGGCCGCCCCCGCCGAGCATTTGACCTCCACTGACTCGACTACCACCACTACGTCGTCCGTCCCCACTGAGGAGGATGACGAAGAGGAGGACGAGGACGAGGACGCCGCATACGATCCGGCCACGCTGGACGCGCTCACCCTCCAACGCCAGGAGGAGGCGGTGTACAGCTTCATTGCTGCCCTGCCCCCGGTTCCGCGCGACCTGCACATCCGGCCGTTCCTGCTTCCGCGTAAGACGCGGTCCTCGCCACCCATCACCCTGGTGCTCGACTTGGACGAGACCCTGGTTCATTGCTCGACATTGGCCAACTTTCCCGCTGACTTTACCTTCATGGTCGAGAACAAGGGCCAGGAGTTCACGGTTCGGTGCCGGCTGCGCCCCGGGTACCTCGAATTCCTGGAACGCATGGCCCAGCATTTCGAGGTGGTGATCTTTACAGCGTCGCAAAAGGCCTATGCCGACCGCCTGCTCAACCTGCTGGACCCGCAGCGCAACCTGATCCGCCACCGTCTATTCCGTGACTCGTGCCTGGAACTCGCCGGATCGTATCTGAAAGACCTGAGTCTGCTCGGTCGCGACCTGTCCAAGGTGGTCATTGTGGACAATTCACCACAAGTGTTTGGGTACCAGGTATCCAACGGGATTCCTATTGTCAGCTGGTACCAGGACCCCGGCGACAACGAGCTGCGCACCGTGGGCGATTTCCTTGAGACCTTGGTCGGCGTTGACGACGTGCGCCCCCATATCGACACGAAATATCGCATGCAGGAGCGCGTCGACAGTGTCCTCCAGTCCATCCAGAACTAGATGAATTCACCTGTACCGCCGCCCGCAACCTCCCACCATCCCCTCTACCTCTCCATTCTCACATATATAGTACTGTCCTGTCTGTTTGTCTCTCTCTCTTTCCCGCGTAATTATTAAGGCCGTCTAATCTGCCCTCTCTCTCTCTCTCCGTACCCTGCGTCTGTGCTAATATCCTCTCGCCTTTTTTTATATTTTACTTTCTGTCTTGCATCCCCATGCCACTCCGTTCCCGCATAACCTTCTACTCCATTTACTTCTTCAGTGCCCGCACCCCGTTTTCACAATCCCACTACATTCAAAACCTGGACCCTTCCGCCCACTCTTCCCTTCCATCTCCCCCCATCCCAATCTCACCACCATTCCCTTAGCTTGTTAGATAGTTCCCGCTATTTTGCCTCGTTAATTACATGTACATATATAACCCTGTGTACTTCTCCATCTCTTAACATCAACGCTATCAGATGTCGATTTCTTTACAGTATTGTCTGATTGTTACACTTTGCCACCATGACTTTCCTTGGGCCGCGTCACCCCTTATACTTTCTATCAATACAGCACCCATGTAGTATTATATGGCTGTCTAGCATGACCATATGGTGCAGACCCGTAGTACTACGATAAGGCTGTCTGGTCAAAAGTCCAGACTAGCGTTTCTAGACCTGGAGGCGAGGGGTACTCCGAGACCTATCGAGTAGACCCGAGGAGTCACCATTCAAGCCCGGGGTGCCGAGTGGACAGCTCCGGTTTGGCGCGTCACGGAGTGACGACGGATCTGATAAGGCCGGTCTGCTCGCAATGAACATTGGCCGGCCAACTAGAGGATAGCTACCCTTACCCACTGCGCCGATGGGTCAGGGGCTCCCTTTGAGAATGAAGAAACGATAAGCTCAGGGGAACTCCCGAGACTACAGGCCCCCCTCACATAATGCTAGCTCTGATCCATTGGAGTCTGGTGCGTAACGTAGCTATGATTGTGCGCATGCGAAAGCTGCGCCTAGACCGGTTAGCTCCACATGGTAGAACGCACTTCGTGATGTGCATAGCAGGGGCGTTAAAGTGGAACGATATACTCTTCTAGTTCAGCTGGATTTACGACGAGCCGAGCTGGGGCGCGTAAGTCAGTGACAGCAGCATACTTCGAATGCAGTAGCTGCCGCCTTGACGACGCTCGAAGTTCCTCTATGAAGTAAACCATTGGACAGAGCCACAACAGGGGGCGGGGAGGGCAATCGATCACCTCTCCCCTCCCCCTCGCCCACCCACCTTACCCTGATTACCAATGGTTGGCTAGCATACCCAAGGCTGCCATCTTTCTCCAGCCTATGAGCAAACACAGTTGATATCATTGGGCCCCATACCCGCCGTACCCCAGGTGGCGCCACTTTGTTTTCCATCCTGGCGTTGCGCGTATACATCACGTTTTCTTGAAGGCAGGGAGGGGGCTAAGTACCACGTGTTGATAGCCACCAGGGCAGGTTGTGATGATGCCAGAAAAATTTAAGCTAGTGCAATAACGTCCAAAGTTTGGTACTAGCTCGTTGAACGTATGGTGCAGATGATGGGGTAGCGTAATTTATATAGCCGAGGGCCTACGTTCGCCCAGTCGCCCCTAAGGCCCAACGCCTGGATCTATAGGCCCCCTCTACAATTTCCTCCCCCCCTTCAATTCATTCCTGCTAGTCAAGGTGGAAGGGAGTGATCAGGGCGAAGTTGAGGGATATTTACACATTCGACCGTCTGTTGCCGCCGATCCTTTCTGTGTTGCAGTGGTCGAGGGGAGATAACTATCAAAGTGGCCTGACATGTAGTTCTCGAGCAGGCGCAGTTTGCCACAGAGTGGGTTCCGACAGAATGGTGTAATTTTGTAGTCAGGCCGAGGGTGGAGGAGGGGACTACCAGGTGAGAAGTCGGGGAGTTAAGGGGTAAGAGTTAATGTCCCGGTAGACTAGGGCAATCTGCCGCGCGTCCACCCACGCACCCGCTGTCATCCGGCGCCTCCTGCCCTCCCGCGCCCTCTCTGCGCCTCGCTCGCTTGCCATGTAAAAACACGCCATCCATCTGTGTGCCACCCAGTGTCCCGCCCAAGTTGCACTATCGCCTCTGTTCCCCTCAATCCAGCCCGACCATCTTTTCCACCCTCCCAAGTCTTTTCTGTCACAAGCCGCCCCCACCAGTAACTGCTCTGCTGGTTTGCCAGCCACCTACTTAACCACTTAGCAACGCCCGCACCTTCACGATTCCCCCCTTCTTTGCTCTACTTCTCTTACGCATTCGTACCCTGTACCGCCTCTCTCCCCTCGCTCTCCTCTGACTGCCTCCACTTACTTTTCGACCACCCGACATAGGCTTGCTCTTCAGCCTCTGCCCAGGCCACGCTTATCCAACATATATCTGCCGAGTATCGTGGCTCAACTTTCTCGAAACTTTCTCAAGCTCCCGCCCCAAGGTCTGTGCGCCGCTGCGGTTAACTTTTCATTATCTGACCGGAGCACCGAGCCCTACACCACTCTACCCGCTCCTTGCCAAAGCCCCCACGAGACACGCCTGCACTGGAAGCTGCCCCGAAGGTGTGGCAATCCGAATCCCTCCAGAATTCTCCGGGCTGATCAGCGTAGCGACCCCCCTGTCTCCTCCCACGAAGCTCATCCCCAAGTATTTATTCTCTCCGGCAGCGTGCCGCCTCGCTCACCACACCACCTCCACCTAGCGCACATACCCTAGATCTGCTTTCGTGCCCCTGGTCCCTCTTTTCCCGCCATGGACGTGCTTCTCGAGTACATCGACTACTACGCCGCCGAGTCGGTATACCAGTACGTGGCGGCGCATACGAGTCTGCCGTACCTGGACTCGGGCAACCTGCTGCGTCAGTTCCTCACGCTGACCATCGCGGTAGACCTGGGCATCAACCTGCTCTATTTCACCGTCTCGCCGCTCTCCTACTACTTAGTGTTTGATCGGACGCTCGAGCAGCACCCCAAGTTCCTCAAGAACCAGATCCGGCAGGAAATTCAGGCGGCCACGAAGGCCTTTTTGCCCATGACCTTGCTCACTGTCCCGTGGTTTATCCTCGAGATCCGGGGCTACTCCCGTGTTTACGACAGCGTGGCGACGTACGGCTGGCCTTACTTTTTCCTGTCGATCCTCCTGTTCCTACTGTTTACCGATTTCGGTATCTACTGGGTCCACCGGCTGCTCCACCACCGACTCATCTACGCCAAGATCCACAAGCCACACCACAAGTGGATCATCCCCACGCCGTTCGCCGCCTTCGCCTTCCACTTCCTCGATGGGTATCTCCAGTCTGTCCCGTACCACCTCAGTGTGTTCGTGTTCCCCGTCCACAAGTTTCTGTACCTGGGCCTGTTTGTGTTTGTCAACATTTGGACCGTCATGATCCACGACGGGGAGTACCTGACAACCAACTCGTTCATCAATGGCTCCGCCCACCATACCGTCCACCACATTTACTTTAACTACAACTACGGGCAGTACTTCACCCTGTGGGACCGTGCGTTCGGGTCCCATCGGTACCCGCCCGCCGAGGTCACCGACCGCGAGCTCCGCAACTCCAAGGTCGTGCACAAATCCCAGGCCCAGGATGTTGAGTCCATGTTGCCCACCCTCGAGGCGAGCAAGACCAAAACCGCTTGATGGCGTGGTAGGTATGTACTCTCTATTATAGGTATTTGTTTATTATCTGTACCGTCCTAACTTATATAATATATTAATGATCAATACTATTTTTACCCATTTTTTCGGGGTTCCATTACTAAATGCGCGTCAGATCCCATCGATCGTGACTCATACTGAGGGGCAGGGGGGAGGGGAGAGGTCACACACGGGTTGCCGCTTTCATCTCCGGGGCCAACCTACTTGTTGGTGACTATGCCTTGAGAAAGGGATGTGCCTACCGGCCAGCGTCTGCATCTTTGTTTGTCGGAAGGGGGCGGGGGAGGAGCGCAACTTGTAATACTTGGGCTAGTCCCGGTCGCCTATATTGTTGCACACGCCTGTGGCCCGCCCCCGAGGGGTGTGAAAGGTCCAAACTGAAGCTCAACAACTGCAGGGCGAAGGTAAGCTCAGCTGCGCTTGTCATCCGACCTTCCCCTCCCTCCACACTCCCCCACACTTCCTGTCATTTTCACGTGTCACTGCCCGACCCTTAAGGGGGGGGGGTCACCAGACTTGTAGACCGGCGATCCCGTCGGGTAAGGGGAAAGGTTGTTGTTGACAGTCAGTGTCTCGTCTTACGTGTAGCCAACCTGTTGCTGCCAGATACCGCCTATGGATATTTTATCAACCATTTCACTAAGGTCGGCCCCGGGGCCATGACCAGCAGCACCCTTAAGCCTCCCCTCTCCTTCGTTTTCAGCTGTGGATTAATATATATATATAAATCCAATTGCTTCTGTAGGGCCACTTCTTCCTGGCCCTCAGGCGCTTACTGTCGTTGGATTCGTTTTCCCAATACTTACATACGGCGGCCCGTAGTCCGGGATCGTAAAAGCTTCTAGACCATCATCCCCCAGCTTCGTGTGCGTGTATTTCTCCGTTCGTCATCCCATCTAACCGCCCGTCGTTTGTCCGAGACCTAGCATGTTCGCCACGAGGCCTCGGCACTTGACCCGTGGCGCCTTTCCTTTCCCAGGCTTAGATTCTCTACCGCCGCAAGCCTGTATGGCACCAGCGCTGTTAGTATCTATCCTTGCCCCGTCACTGCTCGCACTTGCCAGTAGCTTCTGGGCTCACGGGTGCTCCTTTTGACTTGTGCCTCCTCTTAAATAGTCGTCCATTAGACCCCGGTCTATCTCTCTTCTCTCTCACCCAATGCCTTGCACTAGATTCCCTATTTGATTCCGCACATTTATGAGGCCAGGTTGGGATACCTATACTCCTAGGCTATTACTCGCCTTCCTCCTTTGGTCCTCTATATAAACAAACCTGCTCCGACCGAGACTTGATCGCCAGCCCCTCACCATTTCACAGGCCAGTCTTTACCCTTCCCCTGTGGTGGCGCTTCCCCTCTCCATCTGCCAACTCCGCCACTGCATCCGCTGGGATTTCCCACCCGTCCACTTCTAGATATCGCACTGATATCGCTTGTTATTACGGGACCTGCCTTGATATGGATACCCACGGCCATCGCCGACGTCGGTCCACCAGTCGCAAGGTGCTAGGTACGTAAATATGGTTCATCCATCCCATTTCTTTACCTCATCCGACCTTTCACCGCGCCTCCGCAAGGAGCTCGCGGTTATTTGCCCGTCACCCAGGCCGCCTAACTCTCCGGTATTGGATACCCCTGTCAATTATACCTCCGCCCCCCAATTGTCATCACCGTTATCCCGTTACGTATGCCCCTGTTATCTGTCTATCCTCATTCCGCAGGCCGACGCTGGTTTCGGCGCGCCTTTAACAGCTGCATATCGGTACTTCTGGCGTGGGTCTACCTCTGGGCTGAGGTCCTCCGTTACTGGGGCGAGCGCTTCTACGCCCGCCTGGCGCGCCCATCCCCCAGCGGGGACCTACAACGGCGACTGGTGACAGCCTACGACTACGCGAGTTGGTACACTGGCGCTCTAGAGTGGGATCGCCTGCAGGGTAATGACGACTGGCGGCGTAACCCGCTCTCCTCGCACTACGACCACCGTCTCATCGACGCCCGACTCGCCCAGCTGTGCGAGTTCGACTTGACCCAGGATCTCACTGGGATGCTCTTCCTCCTGCGGTCCGGCCTAGTTCGCAACCTGGGCGGCCTGAACGAACCCGTGCTCTTTACCCGGGCTGCCGCGGGCACCAAAATTCTCGTCGAGGAGTATACCCGCCGGGTGGTCCACATCCTCACCTGCATCCG